>JARYGA010020580.1:0-13299 GCA_030545235.1 Helianthus tuberosus
AATTTCCGACCCCGTCATCTTTAAGTTGTGGAACTCTACTTCCAGCTTGTGGATGTCATCATGATTACAATACTCTTCCTTGATCAATTCCTTGAAGTCGTTCCATGGGGTGGCATTAGCAGCCGCCAACCCCAGCATCTGGACCTGAGTGTTCCACCATGTGAGCGCCACACCTTCAAGAGTACCGGTGGCAAATTTCACCCTGCGAGCCTTAGGGCATTCACACATTTCAAAGACGGATTCAAGCTTCTCGAACCAGTGGAGGAGGCCTACAGCTCCTTCGGTACCATTGAAGGTACTAGGTAGGCAGTCCATAAAAGTTTTGAAAGTACACACAGGAGGCTGAGCATGTTGACCTGTCGTGTGAGTAAGAAGAGACAAGGTTAAGCACAAGTGTTGGTTCACGAGAGTAGGATCTAAAGATCCTAGAGTAAGTTGCAATGGCAGGTTATACCTCCTGCCTGAGCGGCTGCGAGTGCCTCAGCAACTCGTTCATTGATTAAAGCCGTTAGCTGGGCTTGAGTTAAGTTCAGACGTCCACTCATGATCTTCATATCAAAAGAAACATAAGTGAGAAAAGCGTCGCGAAAGTGCGATGACAGAAGAGAGTATGCACACATCGGTTTTAAACAATAGTTGCTACGTTGACTAAGCATACCATGAACATGGTACTATGAACTAACCAGTAGGCAATATAACATAAATCATACCACCTAAAGTGTTGAGCCTTGCACGTGGAGCGAAGCGTCGTTGTGGATCGTTGAGCACTGTACAAGTTATAGTCTGCTTTTGTCAAAAAGCTTTTTCTCTTTTTAAAACCAAGTTCACTATAACCAATGGCTCTGATACCATTCTGTCACACCTCCAAAATCCACAAGCGGAGTATCACCGCAGGAGGCGTGATATGACCAGGATCAAGCCACCAATCATATTGAACAACTTAAGTAAATAAAACCAACCACAATTTAATTGGTGTCCAAAAGAAAGTAACCAACTTTAAGTTAACAGCGGAAGCATAAAACGTAAAACCCAAACATAAGTAATAAGTTTATAAAGTTTAAATGTTTAACATGGAGCTCAACAGTCCATGTCCCACAACGACCACTCCTCCCTGTGCAAGCTCCATAAGCACCTAACGACCTGCAAGGCATGTAACAACGAGTCAACAACAAAGTTGAGCGAGTTCACAGTTGGTATTCATTTATAAGTTGATTCAAAATTCATGAGTTCATTTGTAAACCATAAGTTAACCAGTTTCCATGTTTCCCAAACATATCCATAACCAGTGGGGGCTTCCCCATGTGAACCACTAGACCCGTTACCATATCGACCACTGACTAAAGTAAGTTGGTACCCTGACGTCAATGTCTATCATCATTGACTAGTGCCCAGATCCATTAGTTCACGCCCGTCCTCTGCGGCACGGTGTGAGGCTTGTCAAACCTAAATAGCGCTATCTAACTAATGACCCGCTCGCCATTGGCCCGACGATTAAATCGATATAAAATGAGGGACTTCATGATAGAGTTGTTGGTCTAGTATCAGTGTTGTCACCCTTCAGTTAAGAGGATGTGTACGTGTCCCCAAACCAGGAGATCACGCGGGTTCCGATTAGATCCTTAGTACGTGTTGGCATCCTTCACTAAAGAGGATGTGGTACGTGTTCCAAACCAGGAGATCACACAGTTTCAGTTTAAATCCTTTACCCATTCCCAACCCTTGGGAATCCCATGCCTTGTGGAAAGTGTGAACTCACCTCGGTTTGCTCGGTATGCTTAACTACTTGCTCACAATTAGTTCAGTCAAAGCCTATAGTATGCACGTATACACAATCAGTTTATGTTCGTAACCTTTCACGTATAATCTAACATCACAAGGTGTGCTTGGCAATTATCATCAAGTAACACATAGACAGTTATTCAAGAATAGGAAATTCATGCTTCACATAATGGATTCATAACAACACATAACTGTTTCTCAGTCTACACTAACATAGTTATCCATTAACAGACTTAACTGAGTTACTGTGCAGTTTCCCCTCTTGACGAAACTCCTAAGTTTTGTCATGATTCTTTATCGATGAAACCCCTTGTTTCGTCGTGATTCCCTTTGACGAAACCCCTAGGTTTCGTCGTGACTCCCTGTTGAAGAAACCCTTATGTTTCTTCGTGATCCTTGTTGACGAAACTCCCATGTTTCGTCGACATATGGGGTTCGTCGATCGTGCATAAGTTACGTCGTGTCAACAGTTCATCACACAGAAACCCTAGTTACAACATAACAGTTTATCATCGACAACATTATCTGACAATCACATGGATCTAATGACCTATAAACAAGGATCATCATCATGCACCTAACCCAAATACCGATTCATTAACATACACAATAACACACCATAGAAACATCAAACCGTAACATCAATTCCTGAGCAGTGAATCATGGATGCATATAATAACAACGTCAGATTTAGTCCAGTAGATTAACACCCAATATCAAACCCTAAACGGTCACATATGAGAGTACAGTTTCTAGTAAACCCCTATGCTCGCAATAGATCACAGTTAACACAAAGCAACTTCAACAATGAATTAAGCATATTAAGTCGGGTAATATGTTCACATACTAACCGTTCACAGGATGAAACTAGCAAGAATCCGAGAGAGATGAGGGTGAGAGATGATGGTTGCCGTCGCACAGAGGATAGGAAGAGAGATCTAGGGTTTCACAATAATAACTTACATAACTGACGAATGGGGAGCTTTAATATAATAAGGAGTTGGGCCGAAACCTCACTGGGCCGTGGCCTGTCATGGCGAAACCTCTCCTGGCGAAACCCCCAGGTTTCGTCGATATGATGTATGACGAAACCTCTAGGTTTCGTCGGGCAAGATGTTGGTGAAACTACAGGTTTCGTCAAGTAAGGTCGTGGCGAAACTTCTATGTTTCGTCGAGGTGTTTTTAACATCCAAAGAGTTCACAAAATTCTATTAACTCAAACACATAAACACATAACATGTAACATAGCCTTTCCTTGCAAACAAACTCGTTTGTTAATTACATAACGTTAATACAAGTTGCATCAAAGTACACGAAAGGGTTTGAAATACGAGTTGTCACACTCCAGACAATTGAAAATTCTCTTTTGAGGTTTTCGCATTTCGCTCATCAGAATCTTTAACAGTCCTTTTTAATTTTTCAAAATTTTCAGAAATATTTTTGTTTTCATGAATTAACTTCTCATTTTCTTTCTTAACGCGTTCAACATCAGTTTTATCTTTTTCAATTTTTTCTGTTAACTCTTTTATTCTTTCATTTGAAATTCTAAGAAGTTTGTCTCGATTTAAAAAACCTTCTTCAGTCATTTTGACTTTTGCAACCAGTTCTTAAGTCTTTTTTACTGCGAGAAATGCATTTGTGATGCAAACTTTGCATTGTTTCGTGTAATTTTTGCAATCACTTTCTATTTTAACCCCATCAGTCTTACCTGATTCATTCTTTTGACAATTATTACTGAGCTTGCACGTCGACTCAGACGCAGATTTGGAATCTACCTCTAGTTCCTTTGCTGCAAGCACTTTATCTGCCATCTTTGTCAGGTTCTCTGCAGTCATTTCTTTTGTTGTGTCGATTATCCCATCATCGACCTTTCTTGACTTTAGCTCTTCCTCTTCAGCTTTCTTTGCAAGATCTCTCTCTCTCTGTTCATCTTCTTGCTTCAAGGATTCAATGAGAGTTTCAATTATGAGTGTTGATGGTTCCACAATTATTTTGCCTTTCGGATCCAAATAGCACTCACGATCAGGATCCCATCTGTTTGCCTTCTTTGCTTCTTTCCAAGCTCGATAGTTTCTATCCTTCATAGTTTGAGCTATCAACTTCCCATAATGGTATTTATGCTCTTCAGTTCGCGTATCTTTGTATGGTTCTTGTTCGATTTTTGCTATGAAAGCAAAACCTACAACATCATCTTCTGGTAAAAACTCGCTCCAATCAAAACCTTCATCGTCATGAATCACAGCCAAGGCTCTTGACTTCTCTTTCAGAGTCTCCTCTATTTGCTTCATTCGGGGCGGCTTTTCTCGATTACGGTGATAAACAGCTTTCTTATAGTAGTCGTCATGGAATGGATTCGCTGTTTCATCCACTGCTGAATTTTTGCATTCCCTCTTGAAGTGCCCCTTCTATTTGCACTTAAAGCAAGTCACCTTTGACTTATCGAAGCCCAACTTTGTCGAAGGTCCACCGATAGAATTTCTTCCTGTTATTTCCATAAATCTTTGTGCTCTCCTGATTACGCTAGCCATGCACCAGCGTATGTCAATTAATTCCATCTCTTCGGGGTCAATCTGATCATAATCTTCCTTTGTCAGATTTGTATTCCCGATTTTCCCAGTGACTAGGCTTTCATATGATTCCAAGATTGAGGCAAGAAACACCATTTGTTGTTTTGCAGTTTCTTCATTGAAATTTTGAGCATTGTTCAAGTTCACTGCAATGTTACATTGAAACACGTTCTTAGGAACATTCTGTTGTTGCTGGCTTGGAGCAGATGAAGACGAACCTCCGTGATAACCACTGCTCGGAGCTGAACTGTTGCTTTGTCTTTCTTGAGTCACTATGTTCGAGCTTTCAGCTGAAAATGCGGTTTTTGGTGAAGAAGTCTTAGGAATCATACTACCCCTGTAGTAAAGATCGACGTTTTGTTGGTACGGGGTGTTGTTGACTTTGTTCATCTTCTTAATTTCAAGCTCATCACTTTCAAACCTTTCTATCAACCAGTCAACAGTCATATCAGACATCTTCATGGTTTTTTTCAGAACTAACCCATAATATTGCCAATCCTTCTCGTCGGGTAAAGATTCAAACAATTTCTCTACCATGACTTCTTCAGTCACGGTGATATCATATCTAGCAAGTTCTATCTTCAAATGACAGAATCGCTCGACCATCTTTAGCACATTCTCATTCTTCTTGCACGTGAACAAGTCAAATTCTTTCTTCTGTAGGCATTTCTTGTTCTTTACTATCTCTGCCCCTCCAATACACTTCTTTTCCAACTTAGCCCACAAATCCTTTGCATTTTTATAACTAATCAATGAAATAATATCATCTCTAGCAGATTGATGCAACAGGGCTATACATTTTTGTTCGGCAATAAATGCTTCTTGTTCAGTTTCATTCAGGTTTTCATAATCTTTCCTTCCTATGTCGTATCCGTTTTTTATACACTTCCAGCTCTGATAAGCAAACGCTTTTAACCAATCCTCAAATCTGCTTAACCATCTGTTGTAGTCTTCTATCGCCATAAGCTTCGGCGGCTTGTTGTAAGTACCATAGGCGTTGTCTACACTGAGTGAATCAGCAATCGCCTTCTTCGGATTAGGATTAGTGTTGGAAGTATCTGTTGATGTTTCTCCGGTGTTGAATGCAAAAACATCGCTGAACGGGTTTAGGAATTCGTCTCCCATTTTTGAGTACCTGAAAAAGTTCAAACACTTAGAAAAATTTTCACACTTTTCAAGAATTTCAAACTGATGCACTTGGATCGGATGGTGATCCGGTCGAGTCATGATCTGAACGAGTGACACAAGTGATCAAGTAATTCAGATGCTCAACTGTCGGACGGCTATCCGATCGGATAGTAATCCGATCGGGTGGTCGTTCGATCGAGTGACACAAAAAGCTTGGAACTTTTAACTTTCTATAATTCACAAATCGGATGGTGATCCGATCGAGTGAGATGATGACGTCAGCTAGAAAATCAAGAACAAACTAAGCTAATCCGATCGGATGGAGATCCGACCGAGTGGATGACGTCATAATGAACGAAGAACTCGACATAGTTTTTGATTAATTTGATTCAGTTTTAGTTTGAATTTGATTATGAAACTTTGCAGGATTGATCTTTGTTCAATTCCGAATCATTTGATATGAAATTTACTCAATTTTGTCTGTGAATTCTTGTTCAATTTTGAATTTTTCTCGTTTTAGGGTGTAACAATGTAAGAACAGCAAGAAATGAGGTAGAAGATGAGAGATTTGTCAAAATTTCCGGTGAAATTTGACAGAAATCAAAAGAAAATTGCTGAAAATCCGGTGAATTTGCTGTTGTCGTCTACGATTCAACCTCTTGTGGCTCTGATACCACCTGTTGGGGCTGTTTATCTCAGGATCTGTTCGTCTAGAACGTGGATGGATCGATCAGAATCAAGGTGTGAAATCCCTTGACAATGTCACAGAATCAACAACAACAAGTTCAACCTTTAACGCGTCTGACTTCTATTCAAAGATTGTGAAAGTACAACGGTTCCTGTAGAAATACAGACTGGCAGAGCTTCGCTGTCAAGTTCAGCAAAAGTCTTAAATGACTAACACACGCTAGCTATTTATAGGCAACTCAGGAAAACTTTAAGTGACACCCGGACGGATGGTGGCCCGATCGGAAGGTCATCCGATCGGATGGCCACCCGATCGGATGACATTCATCATCCGTCGGGTTTCACTTTTACACATCAATACCGTTCCCTGAGCTGTCTTGAAACAAACATACATGTACAAAATTACATACACGGCATAAAAACATACAAGACTCGATGCAGACAGAAACTACAGACATATGCACTAACATTGTCGTATACCTTTCTCACAATTAAATTTGAACATTGGTGAACCATTAACGAGAACAGACGACCGGGGCGACGATAACACTCCTTTAATCCACTTACACCACACTTCAGGAAATTTCATTTGGCGCATAATCGATAACAAAAACTCCCAATTGACGTTATCATAAGCTTTCTCAAAGTCAATTTTGAATAAAAACAACTCTTTTCCCAACCTATTCGCCCACGAAAAAATCTCACTAATAATCAGAGGCCTGTTAAGAATATACCTTTCAGTTAAGAACGCAGACTGTGTCTCGTGCGTGAGCTTACCTGAAGGGGTAAGGTCCCAAAAACCTTGCTTCGAGTACTTGAGACCATACCACAACCTCATCCTTCTAACCCTCTTTAGACCTTGCGTGGCCGCGCACTGGTCCTTCAAAGAGAACTTAGAAGGAAAACAATGAGCAACACCTGCGCTCCAAAAGGAAGCTAACAAATCCTTGCGCCGACCTCCATAGCAGAAATGATAAAAATCCTAGCAAACACTTCCGCATAATTAACATCCAGACTTGGATATAAATAACTTCCCTGATACCATACGATGGACATGAAGAAGAGCTACACAGGATTACAGCTAGATTCTTCTAGAAGGATCCATCGTACACCACCAATCGGTTGTAACCGAATGGCTATGTGGCATCATCCCAGGCTTCCTTGAAGTCACGATGATGGCACATAATTAAAGAGAGATCCTCACTCGCCCACTTTCCACGTGGCAATACCCTAGCCGTTGATCAAGATCACGATCTGTGTGCTCCCACACTCGTTAGTGATTAACGGAAAGAAAGAATAACCGCTTACAGAAAGGCATCTTCTGTCAAGTTTTCACCAACAGGTTTTCCCGCCCAAACTTCTGCTATAAGTAGAAGGATAATTCATGTATAATTCTCAAGTTACATTCACTTCACTTACACTTCTTCTTCTTCAAAAAACCTATACTTATTCTCACGCCGGAGGGTGGTCATGGAGAGAACCTCCATTCTCTCCGCAGCGAGTCTAACGGTGGTTGTTTTGCAGTTATTGTGAGAAGAAGAAGACCAGTCACCCACGAATCAGATGAGAAGATCTAACCCCCTTTATGCAGATTCAAACCCCCTGGCTTAGTTGATTCCGGTCAATTAAACCAGTGTTTCTTCATTGCCGCCCACCGATTTCTCAGTTTTATTCATTTCTTCTTGTTTCGATTCATTTTTTTCTCCATCCTCTGTCTCATATGGCAGAGAAATCAACAATTCACCCATCAAGTCCTCGATCCAGAATCAAGGGCACGAAAACCCAAGATGTCTAGATCGACGGAATCATGGGAAATAACGACAGCAATAAAAGTCATCTGGAAGGGAATGACCCCGTGGTACAAATGGGAGTTCATAATCGTCTAGATATACTCAGGGAGGAAACTCCAGAGTACTGGTTCAACAGGTTCCAGATCGCCATGAACCAAATTTTTGCACAAAACGTTAGATCTGAGTCATCAAACAATAGATCTGATATTCAAAAAGTAAGTAAGGGAAAACCTGACACTTCAACATTGGACCCACAGTCGACTTGTCAGTGGGACATCCAATTCAGTAGTCAAGGAGATATGGTACGAAAATCAGAGGATACCAATCACCAAGGAGTCAAACCAAAGTAGATAAACATGGTACAAGGAGGTCTCTCACGAAGGCCTAACAAACGAAGTCATAATCAACATTGGAGAGAGCAACAAGTTGTATTTCCTGTCGTCCCCGGAGGTCCTCAAGAAGAACGTCCAGTAATTATCACCGGTATCTTCGGCCATTACCGAACTGATTATATGTTCATAGATCTAGGAAGTTCAATGGATATAATCTATGAACAATGTTTCAAACAACTTGATCCAGAAGATAAGGCACGCTTAAAACCAGTTGATTTCCCTCTCACTGGTTTCTGCAACGAAACTGTTTTTCCAGCTGGGACAAATCGCTTTCCCTGTGACTCTCTCAGATGACGAACACTCGCGCACTGTCACAATGAACTTTATGGTCATGCCAGCAACATCACGTCATGATGTTTTACTGGGAAGACGATCCCAAAGAGAGTTCAGCATGATCACTTCCATACCACACGCCGCTTGTGGTTTTCCGACAGAAACTGGGGTAGCAATTCTATATTCCAGTAAAGAAGTTATGTACGTGGATGATGAACCACCAGCAAAGGTTGCCAAACCTTCAACATCAAACGAACCAGAAAAATGGGTTCTCAACGAAGAACATCCGGAACAAACCATCTTGTTATGGCACGCCATCTCCTCGGCAATCCGGATAAAACTGAAGGAACTACTCTCCAACAACATAGACATCTTTGCTTGGTCCCTGACGGACATGACTGTAGTGCCACGAGACATAGCGCAACACTGTTTAAACGTCCGACCTTCAGCAGAACCCGTCGCACAAGGAAGGCGCAGTCTCAGCGCAGAAAAAACGGAAGCGATGAACGAGCAAGTAACATAATTGATTAATGCGGGGATCCTGCGCGAAGTACAGTAGCAAACCTGGGTAGCCAACCCAGTAATGGTACAAAACCATAACGGTGGATGGCGCATGTGTGTCGACTTCAAAGACCTCAACAAAGCCTTCCCGAAAGACTGCTATGCACTCCCGGAAATAGACAAGAAAGTCGACTCTCTAGCATCCTTCCACTGGAAGTGTTTCCTAGACTGTTACAAAGGCTACCATCAAGTACAGATGAAAGAGGAGGATGAAGACAAAACAGCCTTCCGTACAGATAAAGGTATCTTTTGCTATACGAAAATGCCTTTTGGCCTCCGCAACGCAGGGGCTACTTACCAGCGCTTGATGGATAGAGTTTTCGGGGAAGACATTGGAAAAACAGTGGAATTTTATATGGACGACCTCGTTATCATGAGCCAAGAAGAGGAAACCATGCTCACGAACATTCAGCGCACGTTTGATTCTTTGCGCAACATCAATTTAAAACTAAACCTAACGAAGTGTTCCTTCGGGATGGAGGAGGGCAAATTTCTAGGGTTCATAGTGACCAGAGATGGTTTCAAGTTCAACCCAGAGAAAGTAGAGGCCATCCAACTAATGTCGTCACCCGCAACAGTTAAAGAAATGCAACGACTCTCGGGTCGATTAGCAGCACCAAACAGATTCTTGGCAAATCATGCCGCAAAATCTTATCCGTTCATTAGCACGTTGCACAATTGCGCCAAGAAGAGGAATTTTCAATGGACAGCAGAAACGGAAAAAGCCTTCAAGCAAATGAAGGAATGTCTGATCCAGTTACCAACTTTAACAGTGCCACGAGAGGAAGAGCCGCTAATCTTATACCTATCCGCAACGGAAGTAGCGGTTGGCGCGGTGTTAATGGTAGAAAGAGATGGCGTTCAAACTCCAATATACTACATTAGTAAGATGCTAACTGGCCCAGAGACACACTACTCTATGATAGAAAAACAAGTCCTCGCACTAGTGCACGCGTCACGATGATTACGCCGGTATTTCTCCGGCCATGTTATTACAGTACTCACTAATTATCATCTAGGTCAAATTCTATCTAAGCCCGATGTCACGGGGCGATTTGGCCAAATGGGCCATCGAGCTAGGAGGATACAATATCTTATACAAACCTCGACCGGCAATCAAAGGGCAAGTATTAGCGAACTTCGTCACCGAAGTTCCTATCGACAAAATACAAGAATGCGAGGCAATCCAAAACCCTATTCCAGTCTTCGACAATAGGGTTTGGACGTTGCACACGGACGGAGCTTCCAACGATGACGGTGCAGGTGCAGGCCTTCGACTGGTCAGCCCAGACAATCACGAGCTTACATACGCAATACGCCTAGATTTCAAAAGCACAAACAACGAGGCAGAATACGAAGCATTTCTCGCAGGCCTCCGTTTGGCACTTAAAATGGGAGCGAAGAACCTCGAAGCACACGTCGATTCAAAGCTAGTGGCGGAACAAGTCAAGGGTTATTACGACGCTAGAGGCGAAACTATGGCTTTATATTTGGAGCAAGCGCGAATGCTTATTAGCCAATTCCAAACGTTCAAGATAATCCATATAAATAGAAGCGAAAATAAACATGCAGACGCACTGAGCAAATTGGCCACCACCAATTTCAAACATCTAGCAAAGGAAGTCCGCATTGAGGTATTATCTAATCCATCCGTTCCTTTAAGGCAAGTAAACATCATCAAGGTCGGCAATCCATCCTGGATGTCCCCGATCATCATGTACTTACAGCATGGCAAACTTCCAGAAGGAAAAAGCGGAAGCTAGGAAAATCCAAAACAAAGCGCTAAACTACGAAATGGCAGACAACATCTTATACCGGAAATCATTCATGGGTCCACTCCTACACTGTGTCGATAAAATGGATGCTCAATATTTAGTCAAAGAAATTCATGAAGGATTATGTGGGATCCACGCCGGACCGCGCATGGTAGTGGCAAAGATAGTGAACGCGGGCTATTATTGGCTAGGGATGCACGTGGACGCAGTGGAACTATTGCGCAAATGCGCAGCATGTCAGCGCCATGTTCCAAAAACCCTCCGTCCAAAAAATCCTCTAGTCCCAGTTACCTCGGCATGGCCCTTTCAACAATGGGGTATCGACCTCGTCGGTCCTTTCCCTGACGCGCCAGGAGCAGTCAAATTCATCGTAGTAGCAGTTGACTACTTCACTAAGTGGGTGGAAGCTAAGGCATTAGCATCAACCACAGCAATGGTAATCCGCAAGTTCATATGGGAACATATTATATGTCGATTCAGATTGCCATTACGCATCATTTCCATTAATGGCACAAACTTTGCTTCGGAAGACCTTCAGAAGTGGTTTAAAGAAACGAAAATCGAGCACAGCTTTGCCTCTGTGGCACACCCACAAGCAAATGGGCAGGTTGAAAGCGTGAATAAACAAATAGTTGATGGCATCAAGGCAAGATTGGGAACTGCGCACAGGGGATGGGTAGATGAACTTCCTAGCATCTTATGGACCCATTGCACCATGCCAAAAACCAGTACAGAGGAAACCCCATTTAGCCTTGTATATGGTTCGGAGGCAGTAATACCAGCAGAAATCGGCCTCCCATCACCACGCATGATCGCCATGGAAAAATAAGATAATGAAAAAGAACGAAGGATGGATCTGGACCTTCTCGAGGAAAGGCGCGAGAATGCAGCCATCACAGAAACAAGGTATAATCCAAACTAGAAAAATACTACAACGCGCGCGTACGCGTGTGCACCTTCGTTCCAGGAGATTTCGTCCTGCGCGATAACAAAGCGTCCAACGCGGAAAAGCCAGGCAAATTAGCACCTAAATGGGAAGGACTGTACATCGTCCACGAAGTCCTAGGCAAAGGGGCATGCACCTTAAAGAGGCTTGACGGAACAGACGTTCCCCGCACCTGGAACGCGCAACAGCTGCGCAGGTGCTACATGTGTCCAAGACCAAGTCATCCGGCACAGAAGGCCAAACACTTATACAGGCAATATATTTAGTCTAATTATTCACTCTGTATCCATCGGCCCCGCGCCTTCTTAATACAAAGATTATCCTTACATATTTTATTGTTTATTACAAATTGCATGTAAATGCTTTTGGTACACGCGAAAACAACATGGTGAAACATTGTAAGCCTCATGAACGGTCTATCGGGCACAAGTCCCGCGCACAGTCCAGACCTACGTTCAGACATGAGCTCAATACCATTCTCATTCGCTTTACCTAGACAAAGTAATTATACACATGCAACATATTGTAATTCAAACACAACTTATATCACTAGCGCACCACGCGCAATAACAAAAAACATATATGCACAACAATGCATCGAAAAGTTACTTATGCAACAAAGAACATTAACAAAATTTACAAAACACAGCAGTGCATCAAAATAAAATAAACAAACTAGACACCGGGAAACATAGCAAAAACCTCGGCAGAGGTATACAATGCTGCCCCATACCATTCTAACGGGTGGAATTGACAATCAACTCATTTTCATCACCAGCAGCAGGTACCACCTGACTTCCGGCATGAATTACAGAGGAGAAATTGTTTCCACGACGTCGATACACTATAGAACATTGACTTTTCCGATCAACCGGAAAATGTTGAATTAGGACGTTAGCAGACAACCGGGTAACCCCTTCACCGTTAGCATTTCCAGAACAAAGGGGAGCACAACCCACCTCTGTAGACTTATAAAAACAGAACCAGAGGTTTCCCCATTTCCAGCAACTTCTTCCGGCGATAAGCCCGCAAGCAGAAGTAAACCTTCAGCAGCTTCGAAAACATTCAAGATTTCTGAAATTCTCTGGGAACGGAATTGACGCCTAACTTTCATATTGGCAAATTTGGTAATGTTTTATAGCTTCTATAAGTATATATAGTGCAAACAAAATGACGTCAGAGATGGCAGAAATTTTGATGATTAAATGTCAAATCATTCCCCTTTGAGACGGTGTTGCCACTGCAAAGTGTCATATCCCATTAAATACATCCTGACAACGTCGGCACGCATTCCAAAAGCTACAATTCAGTGAGAAGACGAAAAGGTAATACGAAATGCGTTTCCATTTTTGGGTGACGTAACAATAATCAAACTCATGATTAGAAAGCTTCTCGCCAAGT
>JARYGA010020581.1:0-49821 GCA_030545235.1 Helianthus tuberosus
GTATTCTGGTAATTTACCTAAGGCATATAAACTACCTATCATACAACTACTTAAACGATGTGACCATAGGGTATAACCTCGGAAGGTTATGCCCTATACTAGGGTCACCTAAAGTATTTGGTCGGATCTTAATGATCGACCAAACTGGGTCGGGTTCGAAGGTATAGGCGATTTATTAGATCGCCTACCCTACGACCCTAGACAACGTGGTAATCAGTGGGCATAGTCCCAAGGGACTATGACCAACGTGATTACACTCACGTTGCGAAGTTCAAACGAACTTCGCATTGACCATTACTGGTCAACGCTGAAAGTCAAACAAAGTTTGACTTTCTGACTCGAAAAGCAGTAAAATAAGGAAAAGAACGAAAGAATACTTACCCAGGGTCCCCGAATGCTAATCCCGATTCAAGAACTCAGGTATGAAACAATGGTTTCAACTTAGAGCTCTCAAAATCAGAATTCTTGTAAGTTTTGCATTGGGGTGATGGGGTATATATAGTATTCGGGTAACCGTTAGGATCGTTTCAAGGAAACCGTGCCATGAATCCAACCCGTACACTTGTCGGAACCTTATGGTGGCTAGAAATTTGTTCTTATCCAATGACTAAGCAATTGGGAATGTGTGGGTGTGGTTAATTCTGCTGAAAACAGGCTGTTAAAGACTCTGCACCTGGTCAGAAGACCCCATACGCATCGTATGGTATAAATACCATACGCATCGTAGGGCTTACTTTGGCAGAATTACACTTTTGGTCCCTGAACTGTATTTAGGCCATTTTTGACACGTTTAAGGCCCGTTAACCCCATTTCAAAGCTCTAAAATGAAGTTAAAGTATAGGGAACTTAAAACATGCTCAAAAATATCTCGGATGTCGGTTCGTTTAGCCGTACGAACGCGATGTTCGCTTAATTACGACGGAATGCGCATAAGCGTGAAAAACGAACCAAATGACGCGACGAATGGATTTTTCTTATGGCGAACACTAAAATATAATGTAGTCATGCTTACATAAATTTTTGGATGTCCGAATGTATGCAGAACGTGAGTTACGCGTAAAAATGCAAACTTGTGCACTTTTTGACGCTTTTAGTCCCTGAATGACACAAAAGTTTATTTTAGCATACCGAACACCTCAAAGCCTATTTCTAAGCTATGCAAAGGATATTTATGGCATGTTTAACTTATGGTCATGTTCCAGAAGGTCTGTTACAGTTCAAATTGGCATACTTTCGCAGTTTGTCAACTTTAGTCCCTGTAAGCGATTAAACTTTGATTTCACCACACCAAACCTTCCAAAACTTATATCTAAGTTATGTAAAGGTTATTTAAGGTATGTTAAACCTATTTCACTATTCCGGAGTGTTTGTTGCATTAAACTGGTTATATTTACGCATTAGAGCGCGTATAACCTTCCAGAAAGCGATTTAGAGTTTGAAATCGAACAAGAGTTGATATGTGCAAAAGATACACATATTTATACAAGTCCAAAGTATGAAATACAATATTTCATTGGTTTGGAATTTGTTTGATGGTTGAAATGACACAGGTGTTACAGTCTCCCCTACTTTAGGAAATTTCGTCCCGAAATTTATTTAGAGGAAACTTGTGAGAGCTTGAAAGCATGAAGTTTGAAAAGATCGAACAATATTGATTAGGGTTCTGAACTTCTAGTAACCTTTAATAACATCATGATTGCAATGTAAGAGGGATACTTATATACAAGTATATGAAGCGTCATTGGTGCGTCCACCGTACCTCCATTACATCGTCCTCATTTTGTTATTGTTGTCGCTATTGGTTCCTTCACATAATAAATCTTACTGGATTTCTGTGCACTAAATTTCATAATTATGTGCGCATCCATAATTAGAGAATTCCTTGCACAGTTCACACAGTCTATTTTATAATGTGTAGGGTAAAACCAAATGAACAATCCTGTGATGAGCGTGACTTAGACCGCCATAGAGTCCTTTAGACTAAATCAATAAATGATTTAAATAGACTATCAAGGAGTCTGTTCAGCTACATCACTAGATGTCATTTTTTTTTTTTAACCAAATTGTGAATCAATCTTTTTGACTAGACCACTAAAGGGTCTCTTATGAATCTTGGAGTGGTACTATATAATCCAAGGGTCTTAACTATTACATAGAAGCCCATTTAAGGATTAAAGGTAGTACCTTTTGAATATCCTGCTACGAATCCCTCATATGAAGATATGAAAGATCCTGCAAGGATTTGGATAAAGAATATCCAGAGTAGTAAAAACACCAAAAATGCAAAAAAAGAAAACATAAGATGAGTAAACACATAGTCACATAACCACAAAATTGTTTGTTAATTTGTCTTGTAAATTGCGTACATGCATTTAAAGCACACTAGGAATCCATTCCGTGGATTTCATTTGGTACTTTAAACGTTATCAAGAATCCAACTATAAAGATAGAAAGATTCAAAAAGAAAATTCGACTTCGATTATTTGGAACCGAAGTGTTCGAATTAAGGTACATAAGGAATCCAATTAAGGACTCTGATTTGAATAATAATCATCCACAAGGATCTAATTGTGAGGATAAAAAGATCCCATATGGATTTAAAAGTTGGAGATGTTTTGAAACCTTGCACTGGACGTGCTTAGGTCAAAACATGATGTAAAATGCTTAAGAAGTTGAGATGCTTGATATGTCAAGGCGACATATGAAGCAGAATTTTGAAGGTTAAGTCAATGTATGAGGAAAATATTTTTGAAAACTATGCATGGGGTTCTTTTAAGAAAAATGTGTTTAACGTTTTTGAAACCTTATATATAATACTTTTTGAAATCATAAAGTAGGTGTATTAGGTAGATATATTTACAAAAATGTTTTAAAATCATGCGAGATGAATTTTGAAATTATGTATAAGGTTTTTGAAAGACATGAATGATGCTTTTCGAAATCGTGCACTTGATCAGAAAATGTACTGTGTTAATATTGTTTTCAGACTATATGAAATATTTTGAAATTAGGAAGGTTGGTTTTGATAACATGGCCAATGTTTTTGAAATAACATAGACAATGCAATTAGAAAAATTGTTTTCAAACTATATGAAATGTTTTGAGATCATGAAAATTGTTTTTGAAATACTTGTACTGTATATGTCGAAAAATCATAACGTAATGGATATGAGATTTGAAAATATCCTTAGTTATCCAACCAAGGATTTAAAGGTAAAGATGTGCGAAAAGCACGATTACTCATAATGTCACTTAATTTTCTGTACTTTGTTTCTTAGAGTGAAACGAGTACTTAAAATTTTCGAGGGAATCATGAGCGATCATTTGAAAGAGAGAATCACAAGAGTAGTTGTAAGGAACATAGTTCCTTGATGTAGGTATCATAGGGAAATGCCATAAACATTTGTTATTATACTTGTATATCAGAATTGTGAACAACTACTTTTATTTATAAACAAACAGATTGTTTCACATTACTTGAAAACAAAAGAAACAAAGGCATAAGACAGCAACATCCTTTGTTCAGCCGAATGCTCATCCGTGGGTTGGATTTGCATTAGCAAGGTTTGGGCAGTTGTTCCTGAAATGGCTCGTATCGCCACAGTTGTAGCAAGTACCAGGCGGAAAACGAGCTTGAGTAGGGTTGACTTGGAGTTGGGTAGCAGCAAGATTTGTAACAGCTTTGTTTTGGATAGCAAAGCGGCATGTGTTGATCAAATGTCCCCGCCGTCCACAGTAGGTACATTTGAGGCAGGGTAAGAGGTTTGAATGATGACCATTACATCGCTTGCACCTAGGAGCAGTTCCTAAGTACGGCTTCCTAGTAGGGGGTTGAGCTGGTTGGTTAGGAATGGCTTGACCATTGTGAGCGACCTCGGCGAAGTTCTGAGAAGCCTTTCGCTTCTTTGACTTCTTAGGGGATCGTTCATCCATGGTCTTTGATTCCTCGATTGGTTTCTTGGCTGGTGGTGCTGGCTTGACTTCTGCTTCCTTTGGTGACTCTAGAGTGGCTTCATTGTCTAGACGAGAGGCTTCATTGTTGAGACGAGACATGGCAATGCCTAGATCCACAGTCTTCTGAATCACTTCGCCTATTTGTTGGACAAATTTGGCTGTTCGCTCAGACGTTTGACCAGTGCCAAGAGGAAGAGACATTCTAAAAGAAAATGAAAGACATAGGAAGAAGCAAGTGAAAGGTTATTGGATAATCAATACCGAATGGTAACGAATGAAAATTGTGATCATTTGTTTGTTACCTAAGGCAAACAAATGAGATGGTGACAATTCAAAGTAAATGGGTCAAAAATAATGTATCGCGAAGACATGCTCGCCTATAAGTGAACACTCATCCCAAGAATTCCCAGGTAAGCACAACTGGTCTCGCGTCTGATGAGATGTATACGAAGTGCTTGCCTAGACAGAAAACCCAGAATACAGGCATTCACCCTTCCAGTTTGCACGTGTTCACATTATTTAAAATCCAAAACCTTGACGAGATTTTGAAAACTCAAAGGGGTTCAAAACCCTATAACAGAGAGTTCAAAACCTTACAATAGGGGGTTCAAAACCTAGTAATCAATCATCCTAGAACAGATGATTAGTTTTCAAAGCGGTTTTGAAATTCATGTTCTTGTTGCGGTTGTCGCCTAAGGATAGGCGACAGTATTGTTTTATGACTAAACGCAAGTAAACTCGCGTTAGGGTCCTAAGAAGGTTATAGACTAGGTCAAAGCATTACTAATTACTAATAACCTAATTCCCTATAACCATTGGCTCTGATACCATCATAAGTGTCACACCCCGACCACGTAGAACATACAAATCGTGGCGGAAACATCGGGGCGTGTTGCAACAGAATTAATGTTTCACAACCATGGGAATTAAAGTTTCGTTTTATTGATTAAAAGTGTTACAATGTCTTAACAAACAAGGAAATACAACATAATTAACTAGTCTTGCATCTTTTATTGTCACTAAAGCCCAAGTCTGCCTATGTGTATCTTGATCATCTTATGCGACAGCTCCTGAAAAACACATGTGAAAATATGGTACGTCAGCATAAAAATGCCGGTGAGATACATAGGTTTTGTGAAAATAGGTGTCATGACTTATGTTTGAGAAAATGTTTAGTCATGAACCTTGTTATTTGCTTTGTTTTGTAAATCATTTGAAAAACAATGAGTTCAGATGATATGTATAAATAAGTGAATAATGTATGGTTAAATGAATAACCAAGTTAAATGAGTTTGTAAAAGATAAGTTGTTTTGTAAAACAATGTCTTGTGAAAAGTATGTTATTTGTATAAAATGTTATATGTATCAAACTGAAATGATTCAAATAACGCTACAATATGTAATACCATACAAACATTTATATATAGGAAGTACCAGCGGCGTATCCACCATGCTTGTATCATATTACACACGCATCGTTACTTAATCACATAATCAAACCAAACCAAACAATGTAAGATGTCTATGTTTAAACCAATAGTCAAAAGTCCTTGTATAAACCATGTCAAAAGTTGATAGTCCAAAAGTAGTCAAGTAATGTATAACCAAAATGATATGTATGGCTAGTGAAAGGTATCAACTAAACCATATGCACAAGAACATAGTATCGAAGTAAAACTCGGTTTAAATCAACGTTATGTTTTGTGTAAATGCATGATCAATGTAAATCATGAGATATGTAAACAAAATGATATGTATGGTAAGTAAAAATTTAGACTACTTAAACCATAAGTAAAAATGTACAAAACAAAGTATTGAAGTAAAACTGGTTTAAATCAAAGTTATGTTTTGTAAGATATATGCATGCTATACTGAATATGAACATTTATGCGGTATTGTGAAAATTCATACATCCAAGCCTTGAGACAGACGGATAACTATGTAAAAGTGAGTTATCAAGAGAATATGTATTCGGATTCAGTCATTCCTTACGTCCAAACAAACCCGAGATTTCAGGAATGGGATTTGTCAAGTCCTATGGTACCACTACCTACTACCGAGCGGCGTGATCGGTGTTAATGAATGTACATTGTCTCATTTAAACAAACCAAATGTCATACCAAAATGTAAGCATGTGATGAAGATAATGTACCTAGTATGCTAGAGTAAACATACAAGGTAGAGCTGTAAAACAATGTGTCCATATGTTACTGGAACATATGCAACAGAGATGCAATGTAAAATGATGTACTAAGTATGCTAAGTTAACATACAAAGTAGAAAAGTCATGTAAATCAATGCGCTAGCATGCTATCAGTCAACATACCTAGCAGAAATGTAATGTAAATCATGTACTAATAGTGTACTAATGAACATAACAAGTATATGATGTGAAAACAGGAAAGCACGAAAGTAACAAGTAGGCACATGTGTTTCACCCCAAAACAGTTTGGAAAACAGTAAAAGAGGGGTCTATGTACTCACTTGAGATTGCTCAGAAGTCCTTGAGTAACAACCAAACAATGCTAGAGATCGCGGATATCAAACGGCACCTAATATAGGTAACTATGTTAATTAACCGGACCTAGATCGGAAGATCGGGTAGCATTAGGGTTTGTAAACCAAACGAGTGTAGAGACTCGCGTCATTTGGTTTAACAAAGCCTACATACTAAATGAAACTTAACCTAATTGTTTACGACCCATTACGACCCGTTTAGGTAGCTTATGCTACTTTAACGCGTCGTTCGCGTGAAACGCGTTCGGATCGCCTAACTAGTCCTATGACAAGTGTTATATGCCTAAACATGTTACATAATCAGTTATGTGACAAAAGTTTAGGTTACATATGCTTATTTACCAATTATACATGAAAAGGGTATTCTGGTAATTTACCTAAGGCATATAAACTACCTATCATACAACTACTTAAACGATGTGACCATAGGGTATAACCTCGGAAGGTTATGCCCTATACTAGGGTCACCTAAAGTATTTGGTCGGATCTTAATGATCGACCAAACTGGGTCGGGTTTGAAGGTATAGGCGATTTATTAGATCGCCTACCCTACGACCCTAGACAACGTGGTAATCAGTGGGCATAGTCCCAAGGGACTATGACCAACGTGATTACACTCACGTTGCGAAGTTCAAACGAACTTCGCATTGACCATTACTGGTCAACGCTGAAAGTCAAACAAAGTTTGACTTTCTGACTCGAAAAGCAGTAAAATAAGGAAAAGAACGAAAGAATACTTACCCAGGGTCCCCGAATGCTAATCCCGATTCAAGAACTCAGGTATGAAACAATGGTTTCAACTTAGAGCTCTCAAAATCAGAATTCTTGTAAGTTTTGCATTGGGGTGATGGGGTATATATAGTATTCGGGTAACCGTTAGGATCGTTTCAAGGAAACCGTGCCATGAATCCAACCCGTACACTTGTCGGAACCTTATGGTGGCTAGAAATTTGTTCTTATCCAATGACTAAGCAATTGGGAATGTGTGGGTGTGGTTAATTCTGCTGAAAACAGGCTGTTAAAGACTCTGCACCTGGTCAGAAGACCCCATACGCATCGTATGGTATAAATACCATACGCATCGTAGGGCTTACTTTGGCAGAATTACACTTTTGGTCCCTGAACTGTATTTAGGCCATTTTTGACACGTTTAAGGCCCGTTAACCCCATTTCAAAGCTCTAAAATGAAGTTAAAGTATAGGGAACTTAAAACATGCTCAAAAATATCTCGGATGTCGGTTCGTTTAGCCGTACGAACGCGATGTTCGCTTAATTACGACGGAATGCGCATAAGCGTGAAAAACGAACCAAATGACGCGACGAATGGATTTTTCTTATGGCGAACACTAAAATATAATGTAGTCATGCTTACATAAATTTTTGGATGTCCGAATGTATGCAGAACGTGAGTTACGCGTAAAAATGCAAACTTGTGCACTTTTTGACGCTTTTAGTCCCTGAATGACACAAAAGTTTATTTTAGCATACCGAACACCTCAAAGCCTATTTCTAAGCTATGCAAAGGATATTTATGGCATGTTTAACTTATGGTCATGTTCCAGAAGGTCTGTTACAGTTCAAATTGGCATACTTTCGCAGTTTGTCAACTTTAGTCCCTGTAAGCGATTAAACTTTGATTTCACCACACCAAACCTTCCAAAACTTATATCTAAGTTATGTAAAGGTTATTTAAGGTATGTTAAACCTATTTCACTATTCCGGAGTGTTTGTTGCATTAAACTGGTTATATTTACGCATTAGAGCGCGTATAACCTTCCAGAAAGCGATTTAGAGTTTGAAATCGAACAAGAGTTGATATGTGCAAAAGATACACATATTTATACAAGTCCAAAGTATGAAATACAATATTTCATTGGTTTGGCATTTGTTTGATGGTTGAAATGACACAGGTGTTACAATAAGAGCTCTAAGTTCAGCCCATGTCTGTGCTAGAGTAACTTCTGCACCACGGTCTCTCATTACCCCATTCCACCATGTAAGAGCCCTCTTCTGAAACACGCTCGAAGAAAAATCGACCTTGCGATTATATGGACACTGCACGTGGCGGAAAGTATTCTCAATGCTCTCGAACCATTGAAGAAGCCCAGTCGCTCCTTCAGAACCACTAAACTTGAGTGGTTTAGCCGAGTTAAAATTCTTGAAATTGCATGGACCATTGTTGTTGTTGTTGGCTTGGTTCCATTGAGCAAAGAGATTTGGGAATTGAGCAGCCATCTGCTGCGCAATGATTTCTACCAGTTCGGCAGTCGCTATCTGGTTCTCGCGTCGAGGAGGCATTCTAAAAGAGGAAAACATGAAAGGAAAGGAGTGAGATGATTGGATGAAGAGAATGAGATGAAACAAAATCAACAAAAGTAAAGATGGTGGTCATTTGTCCGCATTACCAAGAAAACAAACGACACACAGTGACTAATCAAAGTAAATGGGTAAAAAATAATGTATCGCGAAGACATGCTCGCCTATAAGTGAACACTCATCCCAAGAATTCCCAGGTAAGCACAACTGGTCTCACGTCTGATGAGATATATACGAAGTGCTTGCCTAGACAGAAAACCCAGAATACAGGCATTCACTCTTCCAGTTTGCACGAGTTCACATTATTTAAAACCCAAAACCTTGACGAGATTTTGAAAATTCAGAAGGCAATAAGCCAAAAATTTTAGTTAAACTGGAAGGGTTCAAAACCTTACAAAAGAGGGTTCAAAACCATGTAATAAATTATCCAAAAACAGAAGATTGTTTTTCAAAAATCGTTTCGGAAAAAATTGGTTTTTTTTTGTTTTGATAATCACCTAAGGATAGGTGATGTGCATGTTTTAAGATCTAAACACAAGATAACTTGTGTTAGGGTCCTAGAAAGGTTATAGTCTAGGTCAAAGCATTACTAATAACCTAATTCCCTATAACCATTGGCTCTGATACCAACTCTTCTGTCACACCCCGACCACGTATAGCATACAAAACGTGGCGGAAAACGTCGGGGAGTGTTGTAACAGAATTAATTGTTTCATAACCATGGCATACAAAGTTGTATTTTATTTATCAACGTAAGAGTTACATTGTCTTAAACAGTAAATAAAGAGTTTATAACATAATTAAACATAGTCTATCTTCATTTTAAGTCTCTAAGGCACAGGTCCGCCCTAGTGTCACGATCATCATCCTACGCAAAAGCTCCTGAAAACACATGTGAAAATAGGTACGTCAGCATAGAAATGCCTGTGAGATACATAGGTTTTGTGAAAATAGGATTCATGACTTAAGTTTAAGAAAAAGTTGTTTAGTAAAAGTCAATCATGAATCTTGTAAATTGTTTTGTTTTGTAAATCGATTAAAAAGCGATAGATCGAATGATATGTATAAATAAAAGAATAATGCGTGGTTAAATGTATAACCAAGTAAAATGAGTTGTATAAAGTAAATTGTTTGTAAACCAAAGTCTTGTGAAAATCGTGTTACTAGTGTAAAATGTATAAGTCCAAATTGAATGATTTAAATAACGCTATGATATGTAATATAATACAAACACTTATATATAGGAAGTACCAGCGACGTATCCACCATGCTTGTATCATATTACTCACATCTCGTTGCTTAAGTCACTTAAACAAACCACCAATGTATAAAGTCTATGTTTAAACCAATAGTCAAAAGTCCTTGTATATGCCATGTCAAATGTTTAAAAGTAGTCATGTAATGTGTATCAAATGTTATGTATTGTAAGTAAAGTATTGTCACATAATCCAAATGTAGAAATGTACAAAACAAAGTATTTTGAATATATCAAAAAGTTATGTTTTGCAAAGTAATGCATGTTACATTGATACAAACATTTATGTGGTAAGTTAACGCATACATTCCAGCCTTGAGACAGTCGGATAACCCTTTCAGTCAAGGTTATCAAAAGAAATGTTTTCGGATTCAGTCATTCCTTACATCCAAACAAACCCGAGATGTTAGGAATGGGATTTGTCAAGTCCTATGGTACCACTACTTACTACCGAGCGGCGTAGCAAATGTTAATGAACGTAATAAAGACCCGTTTGTGCAAACCAAATGTCATAGCAGTTGTATACATGTCATATGAAAACAATGTACTAAGTATGCTAAGTTAACATACAAAGCAGAAAAGTATTGTAAATCAATGTGCTAGCATGCTATCAGTCAACATACATAGCAGAAATGTAATGTAAAACAATGTACTAAGTATGCACACAATGGACATACATAGCATGAAATGTAATGAAATCATGTACTATAATGTACTAACAAACATAGCCGGTATATGATGTGTAAACATGAAAGCATGAAAGTAACAAGTAGGCAGATGTGTTTCACCCCAAAACAGTTTGGAAAACAGTAAAAGAGGGGTCTATATACTCACTTGAGATTGCTCAGAAGTCCTAAGATAACCACCAAGCAATGCTAGAGATCACGGAATCAAACGGCACCTAATATAGGTAACTATGTTAATAAACCGGACCTATATCGGAGGATCGGATAGAATGAGGGTTCGTAAACCAAACGAGTATGGAAACTCATGTAATATGGTTTAACAAAGCCTACATACTAAATGAAACCTAACATAAGTGTTTACGACCCATTACGACCCGTTTAGGTAGCTTATGCTACTTTAACGCGTCGTTCGCGTGAAACGCGTTCGGACCGCCTAACTAGCCCTATGACAAGTGTTATATGCCTAAACATGTTACATAATCAATTATGTGACAAAAGTTTAGGTTACATATGCTTAATTACCAATTATACATGAAAAGGGTATTCTGGTAATTTACCTAAGGCATATAAACTACCTATCATACAACTACTCAAACGTTGTGACCATAGGGTATAACCTCAGAAGGTTATTCCCTATATGTTATGGTCTCCTAATGTATTTGGTTGGATCCTAATGATCGACCAAATGGGTCGGGTTCGAAGGCATAAGCGATTTATTAGATCGCTTACCCTACGACCCTAGACAACGTGGTAATCAGTAGGCATAGTCCCAAGGGATTATAACCATCGTGATTACAATCACGTTGCGAAGTTCAAACGAACTTCGCATTGACCATAAACTGGTCAACGCAGAAAGTCAAATAAAGTTTGACTTTCAGACTCGAAAAGCAATAAAAGAACGAAAGAATACTTACGAAGGGTCCCCGAATGCTAATTTCGATCCAAGTAGCTCAGGTATGAAACAATGGTTCCAACTTAGAGCTTCTCAAATCAAAATTCTTGTGGGTTTTGCAATGGCATGGGGGGGGTATTTATAGTTTTCGGTTAGCCATTAAGATCGTTCCTCGGAAACCGTGCTTTGATCTTGGCCATACACCTCAAGATAGTGGTTTTTGAAAACCATTTGAGCCCATAGATTGTCCCAAAACCATGTGCAAAAGTGAAAATGGACCAAATACAATGTTTCTGTCCAGGGTAGGCAGTCGCGTAGTGCCACTTCCTAGGCATGAGGTGCTCGCGCTACGCCACTGCCTACCAGTTTCAGCAAAGTTTCAAAAATGGCAGAAATGGTCCCTGCAGCCCGTTTAAGCTATTTTCGATGTGTTTGAACCCCGTTAACCTCATTTCAAGGCTCTAAAATGAAGTTAAAGTATAGGGAACTTAAAACATGCTCAAAAATATATCGGATGTCGGTTCGTTTGGCCGTACGATTGCGATGTTCGCTTAATTACGACGGAATGCGCATAAGCGCGAAAAACGATCCAAATGACGCGACGAATGGATTTTTCTCATGCCAAACACTAAAATAAAATATTTTGGTGCTTACATAAATTTTTGGATGTCCGGATGTATTCAGAACGTGAGTTATGCGCGAAAATGCAAACTTGTGCACTTTTTGACGCTTTTAGTCCCTGAATGAGCCAAAAGTTTCTTTTAGCACACCGAACCCCTCAAAGCCTATTTCTAAGCTATATAAAGGATATTTAAGGTGTGTTTAACATATGGTCATGTTCCGGAATGTTCGTTACAGTTCAAATTGGCATACTTTCGCAGTTTGTCAAATTTAGTCCCTGTAGGCGAATTAACTTGTTTTTGCCATACCAAAGCCTTCAAAACTAATTCTAAGTTATGTAAAGGTTATTTAAGGTATGTTAAGTATATGTTGATGTTCCAGAGTATTTGTCGCATTAAACTGATTACGTTTACGCATCAGTTTGCGTATAACTCTCCAGAAAGCGATGTAGAGTTTGAAATTGAATAAAAGTCAAAACATGAAAAATGTAAAACACAACCAAACAAACATTGGGATCAAATAACATTGTTTTATTGATAACTGAACTGTTCACAATGATTACAAGCACAGATGTTACATTAAGTGCTTACGTCCCATTACGACCTGTTTAGGTAGCTTTTGCTACTTTAACGCGTCGTACGCGTAAAACGCGTTCGGACGCCTAACTAGTCCTATGACAAGTATTATATGCCTTAACATGTCTAATAATGTTGCCTAATCAGTTTAGATGTCAAAAATTATGTTACATATGCTTAAAATGAATTTTGGCGCAAAAAGGGTATTTTGGTCATTTACCTAAGGCATATAAACTACCTATCATACAACTACTTAAACGAAGTGACCATAAGGTATAACCTCGGAAGGTTATTCCCTATACAACTATGGTCACCTAATGTATTTGGTCGGATCTTAATGATCGACCAAACGGGTCGGGTTTGAAAGTATAAGTGATTGATTAGATCGCTTACCTTACAACCCTACATAAACATAAATCTAAAAGTGACGAGTTAAACATGTTAAAACATTTTTAACGAATTTAGAAAACAGGTTTGGTATCAAAACAAATGGTTTTGATACCTAAAAGTAGGTTGGTTACAAAATACGCAAGAATACGTATTTTGGCCGAAACTACGAATCGTCACTAAGCGTAGATAACGTGGTATTCAGTAGGTATAGTCACCAGGGACTATAACCATCGTGATTATGCTCACGTTATGAAGTTCAAATAAACTTCGCATTGACCATAAACTGGTCAATGTAGAAAGTCAAATGCAGTTTGACTTTAACGGTAAAAACGAATAAAAAGAATGAAGGAATACTTACAAAAGGTCCCCGCAAGATTTGATCCGATTTACCCTCAGATATGAAGTATGAACTCTAACTTAGAGGGCCAAAATCAGATTCAAATGTGTGTTTTGCACAAGTGAATGAAGGGGGTATTTATAGATTTTGTAGAGCCGTTAAGATCCTTCCTCGTAAACCGAGCTTTGATCTAAGCCGTACACATCAAGCCCACTGATTTACAAAACCATGGGAGCCCCTAGAATTGCCCAAAACCATTTGCACAAGTGTGGAACAGCTGGATCAAGCTGAAATCAAATATATGCAGGTCTGGGGTTGCCTTACAGACCGTATGGTCCATCCCTTACGGACCGTATGTGGTCTGCAGACCAGCAACTTTCAAAAGTTGACAGTTTAGCCCCTGCACTTGAGAATCTTGCATTTTAATGCATTTCTGGCACGTTTAAGCCCCGTTAACCCAATTTCAAGGCTCTAAAATGAAGTTAAAGTATAGGGAACTTGAAATATGCTCAAAAATATGCCGGATGTCGGTTCGTTTGGTCGTACAATTGCGTTGTTCGGTTTATTACGACGGAAGTCGTAACGGACGCAAAAACGATCCAAATTGGGCGACGAATGGATTTTTATCATGCCAAACACTAAAATAAAATATTTTAATGCATACATAAATTTTTGGATGTCCGGATGCATTCAGAACGTAAGTTATGCGTGAAAATGCAAACTTATGCACTTTTTGACGCTTTTAGTCCCTGAATGACCAAAAAGTTTATTTAAGCACACCGAACCCCTCAAAGCCTATTTCTAAGCTATGTAAAGGATATTTAGGGTATGTTTAACTTATGTTCATGTTCTGGAATGTCCGTTACAGTACGAATTGACAAGCTTTCGCAGTTTGTCGAATTTAGTCCCTGTAAGCGAATAAACTTGATTTCAGCATACCAAACCTTCCAAAACTTATTTCTAAGTTATGTAAAGGTTATTTAAGGTATGTTAAGCCTATGTATCTTTTCTGGAGTGTTTGTTGCATTAAAATGGTTATATTTACGCATCAGGGCGCGTATAACCTTCCAAAAAGCAATTTAGAGCCCGAAATCGAACAAGAATTGATATGTGCAAACGATACACATATTTATACAAATCCCAAGTATGAAATACAATATTTCATTTATTTAGTATTTGTTTGATGGCCGTGGAGGCACAGGTGTCACAGTCTCCCCTACTTTAGGAAATTTCGTCCCGAAATTTTATTTAGAGGAAACATGTGAGAGCTTGAAACATGAAGTTGAAAAGATCGAACAACACTGGTTAGAGTTCTTAAACTTCTAGTAACTTTAAATAACATCATGCTTACAATGTAGGAGGGACACTTATATATAAGTCTATTAAGCGTTATTGGTGCGTCCACCGTACCTCCATTACATCGTTCACATTTTGTTATTGTTGTTGCTATCGGTTCTTATACATAATAATTCTTACTGGGTTTCTGTGCACTGAATTTCATAATTATGTACGCATCCATAATTATGTAATTCCTTGCATAGTCCGCACAGTGCATCTTAAAATGTGTAGGGGAAGAAAACAAGGAACGAGCCTGTGATGATTGTGACTAGACCACCATAGGGTCCTTTCAATTAAATCAATAAATGATTTAAATAGGCTACCAAGGAGTCTGTTCAGCTACATCACTAGATGTCGTTCTTAACCCGATTCTGAATCAGTCTTTTTGATTAGACCACTAAGAGGGTCTCTTATGAATCTTGGAGTGGTACTATATAATCCAAGGGTCTTGATTATCACATAGAAGCCCAATAAGGATTTAAGGTAGTACCTTCTTGAATATCCTACTACGAATCCCTCATATGAAGATATGAAAGATTCTACGAGGATTTAGATAACGAATATCCAGAGTATACAAAAAAACACAAAATGCATAAAAGAAAACGCAAAATGCATAAACACATAGTCACATAACCACCAAATTGTTTATCTAGATCTTTAATTTGTTAATTTGTTTCGTTAATTACGCACATGTATTTAAAGCACACCAGGAATCCATTCCGTGGATTTCATTTGGTACTTTAAACATTATCAAGAATCTAACTATGAAGATAGAAATATCTTTAAAGAGAAAATTCGATTTCGATTATAAGGAACCGAAATGTTCGAATTAAGGTACACATGGAATCCAATTAAGGACTTCAATTTGAATGATAATCATCCACAAGGATCTATTTGTGAAGATAAAAAGATCCCATATGGATTTTGGGATTTGAAAAGCGGGAGGCGTTTCAAAAACCTTGTACTAGACGTGCTTAAGTCAAAACATGAGGTAAAATGCTTATGAAGTTGAGGTGCTAGATATGCCAAGGCGACATATGAAGCAGAATTTGAAGGTTAAGTCAATGTATGAGAAAAATTGTTTTTGAAAACTATGCATAGGGTTTCTTTTAAAAATGTGTTTAATGTTTTTGAAATCTTACATAATACTTTTGAAATCATAAAGTAGGTGTATTAGATAAAAATGTTTTAAAATCATGCGAGATGAAATTTTTGAAATTATGTATAAGGTTTTTTAAAATATGAATAATGCTTTTTGAAATTATGCACTTGATATATTAAGTAGATATACTATGTTAAAAATGTTTTCAGACTATATGGAACATTTTGAAATCATGAAGGTTGTTTTTGAAAACATAGAAAATGCTTTTGAAATCATGGAGGTTGTTTTTGAAAACTTATGCTATGCATGTTGAAAAAAATCAAAACGTAAATGGGTATGAGATTGAAAAATACCTTAGTTTTCTAGCCAAGGATTTAAAGGCACAGATGTGCAAAAGCACGATTACTCATAATGTCACTTCATTTCATGTACTTCGTTTCTTAGAATGAAATGAGTACTTAGAACTTTCGAGGAAAATATGAGCGATCACTTGAAAGGGAGAATCACAAAAGTAGCTTGTAAAGAACATAGTTCCTTGATGTAGGTATCATAGGGAAAATGCCATACACATATGTAACTACACTTGTATATCAGGATTGTGAACAACAATTTATTCATAAACTGAACACATTGTTTCCGAGTTCAACAAAAGAAACAAAATCAACAGATGCAAATTATTTAAAACAGCAGCATCTTTTAATCAGCCAAATGCTCCTCCGTGGGTCAGATTTGCATTAGCATGCTTTGGGCAATCCCTTCGGAAATGGCCCATCTCGGCACAGTTGTAGCAAGAACGAGCTTGTGTAGGATTGTTGCCAGTTTGATTTGGTGCTGCTACAGCTGGGCAAACTCTTGCTGTATGGCCAATAAGTCCACAAATTAGGCATTTACGGCACTTCACACTGGCATGATGATGAAGGGTACATTGGTTGCACAAAGGTGCAGTTCCGTTGTAGGGCTTCTTAGCTAGTGGTATCGCCACTTGGCTAGGTCCCGTTTGATTTGGTGCAACTGCAGCGGGTTTCTTTGAAGCCTTATGCTTCTTTGATTTTGGTGCAGGCTTGACTTCTGCTTTCTTCGGTGACTCTTGAGTGGCTCTATTTTTGAGACGAGACATGGCGATACCTAAATCTACAGACTTCAGGATTACCTCGCCTATTTGCTTGGAGAATTTGGTAGTTTGCTTGGACATATGGGTGTTGCTGTGATGAAGAGACATTCTAGAAGAAATGAAAGACATAGGAAGAAACAAGTGAAATGTTATCGGATAGAACGGTAATGCATAAAAATTGCGATCATTTGTTTGTTACCTAATGCAAACAAATGAGACGGTGACTAATCAAAATGAACGGGTCATATTAATGTATCACTAAAGACATGCTCGCCTATAAGTGAACACTCACCCCAAGAGTTCCCAGGTAAGAGTGACTGGTCCGATACTGCAGATTTGTACGAACACTCTAGCCTTAGACAGAAAACTCAGAGTACAGGCATTCACCCTTCCAGTTTGCACGTGTTCACATTATAAGACCCAAACTTTGACGAGATTTTGAAAACTTAAAGGGTTCAAAACCTTACAATAAATCATCCTAGAACAGATGATTGGTTTTCAAAGCAGATTCGAAATTTGTGTTCTTGTTGTGGTTGTCGCCTAAGGATAGGTGATGGTATTGTTTTATGATCTAAACACAAGAATCTTGTGTTAGGGTCCTAGGAAGGTTATAGACTAGGTCAAAGCATTACTAATAACCTATTCCCTATAACCATGGGCTCTGATACCAACTTTCCTATCACACCCCGACCACGTAAAACAACAAAACGTGGCGGAATCGTCAGAGAGTGTTGTAACAGAATCATTGTTTCATAACACATGGAAAATTTAAATTTTGTTTTATTGATTAAAAGAGTTACAATGTCTTAATAAACAAAGAAGTATAACATAATTAACTAGTCTTGCATCTTTTATTGTCACTAAGGCCCAAGTCCGCCTAAGTGTATCTTGATCAATCCTATGCATCATTTCCTGAAACACATGTGAAAATAGGTACGTCAGCATAAAAATGCCTGTGAGATACATTGATTTAGTATTCATGACTTATAAGTTTAGAAAAAGGTTGTTTAACAAAAGTCAGTCATGATCCTTATAAAATGTTTTGTTTTATAAACCTTTTGAAAAGCGATGATAAAGTAGATGACATGTAAAAGAGTAATGTAAGGTTAAATGAATAACCAAGTGAAAATGAGTTTGTATAAAATAAGTTGTTTTGTAAAACAATTGTTTAGTGAAAATATGTCATTTGTGTAAAATGTAATATGTCAAATATTGAAATGGTTTAAATAACGCTACGATATGTAATACTATAAAAGCACTTATATATAGGAAGTACCAGCGGCGTATCCACCATGCTTTTATCTTATTACACACGCCTCGTTATTTAAATCACTTACCAAAACAAACCATCAATGTAAAAATGTTTATGTATAGTCAAATGTCAAATGTTTATGTAAAAACCATCATATGTAAATCATGTAATGTGTAAACAAATGTTATGTAGAGTGAATAAAAGCATTTATTGATTAAAAGCATTTATTCAACCCTATAAGAAAGTAATGTACAAAACAATGCATTTGATAAAATATAATCAAAAGTTATGTTTTGTAAGATAATGCATGCTTTACTGATACAACCATTTATGCGGTAATGTTAAACGCCTACATTCAAGCCTTGAGACAGCAGGATAACCTTAGAGTAAAAGTTATCAAAATGAAATGTTTTCGGATTCGGTCAGTCCTTCCACCCAAACAAACCTAGGGTTTTAGGAACGGGATTTGTCAAGTCCTATGGTACCACTACCTACTACCGAGCGGCATGATCGGTGTTAATGAATGTAATTTAGTCTCGTTAAACAAACCAAATGATACATCAAATGTAAGCATGTTTTATGAAAGTAATGTACCTAGTATGCTAACTGAACATACAAGGTAGAGATATAAAACAATGTGTCCATATGTTACGAGAACATATGCAACAGAGATGCAATATAAAACAATGTACTAAGTATGCTAAGTTAACATACAAAGCAGAAAAGTCATGTAAAACAATGTGCTAGCATGTTAAGTAAACATACATAGCAAAAGAAATGTAATGTAAAACAATGTGCTAGCATGTTAAGTAAACATACATAGCAAGACATAATGAAATCATGTACTAATAGTGTACTAATGAACATAGCAAGTATATGATATGAAAACATGGAAAGCATGAAAATAAAAAGTAGGCACATGTGTTTCACCCCAAAACGTTTGGAAAACAGTAAAAGAGGGGACCATGTACTCACTTGAGGGTGCTTAGAAGTCTTGAACAACAACCAAGCAAAGCTAGAGGGATCACGGAAGTCAAACGGCACACTATATAGATAACTACATAAATAACCGGGCCTAAATCGGGAGATTGGATAGTATGAGGTTTCGTGAACCAAATGAGTATTGGAACTCATATGATATGGTTTAACAAAGCCCACATACTAAAATGAAACCTAACCTAAGTGCTTAAGACCCATTACGACCCGTTTAGGTAGCTTTTGCTATTTTAACGCGTCGTTCACGTAAAACGCGTTCGGACGCCTAACTAGTCCTATGACAAGTATTATATGCCTTAACATGTCTAATAATGTTGCCTAATCAGTTTAGATGCCAAAAATTATGTTACATATGCTTAAAATGAGTATTGGCGCAAAAAGGGTATTTTGGTCATTTACCTAAGGCATATAAACTACCTATCATACAACTACTTAAACGAAGTGACCATAAGGTATAACCTCAGAAGGTTATTCCCTATACAACTACGGTCACCTAATGTGTTTGGTCGGATCTTAATGATCGACCAAACGGGTTGGGTTTGAAAGTATAAGCGATTGATTAGATCGCTTACCTTACAACCCTACATAAGCACAAATCTAAAAGTGACGAGTTAAACATGTTAAAACATGTTTAACGAATTTTGAAAACAGGTTTGGTATCAAAACAAACGGTTTTGATACCTAAAAGTAGTTTGGTTACAAAATACGCAAGAATACGCATTTTGGCCGAAACTAGGACTCGTCACTAAGCCTAGATAACGTGGTAATCAGTAGGTATAGTCACTAGGGACTATAACCATCGTGATTATGCTCACGTTATGAAGTTCAAACGAACTTCGCATTGACCATAAACTGGTCAATGCAAAAAGTCAAATGCAGTTTGACTTTAACGCTAAAAACAAATAAAAAGAACGAAGGAATACTTACAAAAGGTCCCCGCAAGATTTGATCTGATTTACCCTCAGGTATGAAGTATGAACTCCAACTTAGAGGGCCAAAATCAGATTCAAATGTGGGTTTTGCACAAGTGAATGAAGGGGGTATTTATAGATTTTGTAGAGCCATTAAGATCGTTCCTCGTAAACTGAGCTTTGATCTAAGCCTTAGACATCAAACCCACTGATTTACAAAACCATGGGAGCCCCTAGAATTGCCCAAAACCATTTGCACAAGTGTGGAACAGCTGGATCAAGCTGAAACTTTGTGCTGGTCTGGGGTTGCCTTACAGACCGTATGGTCAATCCCTTACGGACCGTATGTGGTCTGCAGACCAGCAACTTTCAAAAGTTGACAGTTTAGCCCCTGCACTTGAGAATCTTGCATTTTAATGCATTTCTGGCACGTTTAAGCCCCGTTAACCCAATTTCAAGGCTCTAAAATGAAGTTAAAGTATAGGGAACTTGAAATATGCTCAAAAATATGCCGGATGTCGGTTCGTTTGGTCGTACAATTGCGTTGTTCGGTTAATTACGACGGAAGTCGTAACGGACGCAAAAACGATCCAAATTGGGCGACGAATGGATTTTTATCATGCCAAACACTAAAATAAAATATTTTAATGCATACATAAATTTTTGGATGTCCGGATGCATTCAGAACGTAAGTTATGCGTGAAAATGCAAACTTATGCACTTTTTGACGCTTTTAGTCCCTGAATGACCAAAAAGTTTATTTAAGCACACCGAACCCCTCAAAGCCTATTTCTAAGCTATGTAAAGGATATTTAGGGTATTTTTAACTTATGGTCATGTTCTAGAATGTCCGTTACAGTACGAATTGACATGCTTTCGCAGTTTGTCGAATTTAGTCCCTGTAAGCGAATAAACTTGATTTCAGCATACCAAACCTTCCAAAACTTATTTCTAAGTTATGTAAAGGTTATTTAAGGTATGTTAAGCCTATGTCTCTGTTCCAAAGTGTTTGTTGCATTAAACTGGTTATATTTACGCATCAGGGCGCGTATAACCTTCCAGAAAGCGATTTAGAGCCCGAAATCGAACAAGAATTGATATGTACAAACAATACACATATTTATACAAATCCCAAGAATGAAATACAATATTTCATTGATTTAGTATTTTTTTGATGGCCGTGGCGGCACAGGTGTCACAGTTCAGGGTCTTACTCTAGTGACCGAGGGTATGTATGTTGACATTCGGTCGTTGAAAGCCATGGGGCTTATTGCAGAGACAGATCATGGGGATAGGTTGAAGTGGCTCAACAATGAGGTCTGGGACCCAGAGCCGGCAGAGGATGAGGATGAGGAAATGGAAGATGAGGAGCGGCATCAGGAGCCGCCACACACACCACCACACTCACCACAGCAGCACCACTCACCGTAGTATCAGCACTGGCCCCCTGGCATCCCTTCGTATCCAGAGTTCTATGGCCAGTTTTAGCAGATGCAGGTCAGTCATGAGCAGCAGCGGGCTAGTTTAGAGCGACTGCATGTTAGTCAAGAGCAGTTGCGGGCGAACCAAGAGGCGATTAGGGTGAACCAAGACTACATGCGCCAGGAGGTGCAGGTCGGGTTTTCATACCTTTTTGGGGGTCTTCATAATGCTTTCCCCAACTACTTTTCGGAGCCCCCACAGTTCCCATTCGGGAACCCAGGCAGTTATGGAGGGGCAGGCCCATCCGGCACGGGAGGAGATGCGGGTGACGATGACGAGGAGTAGGTGGATTTGTGAGTTGGTGGTTATCATATTTTAGTACTTTATTTCTTGGGTGTTCATTTTGGTCTACATGTCAAACACCCGTGGCTATGTACTTTATTTTCAGACACTTTAGTTTATTTGTTTTGTCTATGTTTGGATATTTATTACTTTTATTTATGTAAATTATGGTTTATTTGAGTTTATATTGTCTATGCCTTCTGTTTTGTTTTGCTGTGCCTTGTGACATACTTACAGGTTTTTGAAGCAAGTCTTGGACCGGAGCACATCACAGAATCAGCATTGAAGTCTCGTTTCATCTAAATCATCTTCAGGGGAGTGTTATTCTCCTTTTCTCTATATTTCGGGTTTCGCATTGGGGACAATGCGAAGTTAAAGTGTGGGGAGGGGGTTTAACATGTTGACTTTGTTTGTCCTTATTATAAAAAAATCAGAAAAATCAATCAAAAATATCAATAATTTGTATATATTTTTAGTAAATAAACCGGTTGATTGTGTTTTAGAACGCTTTGGATATGATAAAATAACCCGACAAGCCAAATAAATTTTGAAAAAGAAAACTAGAAAGCGTGACAAACAAAGAAAGACTTGCATGATAATTTTCACACTGTTACCCATTCATTCCGTTATGTGAGCATATTTGAGCCTTGAAATTGTTATATGTTTGTTCATTTCGGAGTAGGAGTGAGCCGGATGTCACGTGTAATTTAGAACTTGTCACTAGCATGCTTGTTAAGACCATGAACTTGCGAAATTGTGTAGAAGTGATAGAGGCACCTAGAAAACCCCTTTGTTGTTAGCCTTGTTCTTTGTGTTGTGTTTCCCTTAAACCCTACATTGCCCCTTAGGATTAACCATGTTGAGCCTATCCCGTGTTTCACTTTGTTTACCCAACAAAAATCACCCACTTAGCCAAATTTAGCCTTTTTATTTTTAAACCTTTTGTGTTAAAACTCGGTCAAAATCATCGTTTAACTAACGCTTCTTATAGTTAATTGTTCTTTGTACAAATCCATTAGATTATATTCATATAAAAAAACAGAAAATAAAACACCCTAAAATATGGTGAAGTCGAAAAAATTCTAGCAATTTTGAATGCTAAAATGATGAAATCTCGTTAATGAGCTCGATATCACAAAAGTCGCCTTTTTAAGGCATTAGTATGTATAGTTATATTTTTTTACGCTAGTTAAACGCTATTACCGAGTTTTAACGATTTCGTCACTTTAAAAATCCCTTTCCATACCCTTCACCCAAGCCTATCGTTTTAACCCGTAAAGACCTCTTGATTTGCACTTTTTCGCATGTTAGTTGGTGGAGATGAGATCTTGTGACAAGCTTATGATATTACACGTTTCATTGACGAGACATTGAGTGTTTGCACATACACATTTTATGTATGTTTCACAAATAAAACCGAGTGTGTGTGAACATTGTGAGGTGTGTGAAGATTATCCTGTTAAGTCAATCGAAAGTGAAGTCACGGCTTTTTTGTTATCTATACACATATTTGCATATGCTTGTTTGGTTTAAATCAATTGATGTTGTCTTTCGAAAAACCAGCTAACCGTATGTTTGTATTTTAGTAGGTATTTTGTAAATACTTGTTCTCATTAGCATCTATCTTTTATTACATTTTAGTTTTAGCTTGCTTGAGGACAAGCAAGGTTCAAGTGTGGGGAGGTTTGATATTCACCTAATTATACATACTTTATTCCCCCATTTACCCCCATTTTATGTGTTTTCGGCCGTAAAACCGTGAATCGGATACTTAATCAGGTATACTTTTGTTTACAGGCCTAAAACAGCACACCAAACAGGGAAATGATGAAAACGAGGACTTTCCGATAAAAATGACAAAGCTGCGAAGATTCTATGAACATTCTGATCTGGGCAATTGGCACGGCCGTGCAATGAATGGCACGACCGTGCGGATCCGACAACAGGGCTCTTTCCAGCAATGCACGCCAGTGCGATCAGGAGTTCAAGCCTCTCTCAGAGTGGAACGATCGTGCGGCTGGAGGCACTCCCGTGCAACCCCGACGTCCAAGCCCAGCCCAGAACTGCACCACCAGTGCAGTTGGTCGTGATAGCCAAAACCCGAAGATGCACGCACGTGCGACGATTGGCACGACCGTGCGACTAGGAAGACCGGTCAAGATCTGATGATGTCACTCGGTATGGTGAACAGTGATTTAAAAGGTGAACGGTCGTGCACTTTATAGGAACGACCGTGCGATCGCAAAAAGTTATAAAAAACAGACAGCAGCTTCATTTCGTAACTCTAGACTTTTGGGAGCTTCACAGGCGATTTTACAGGCTCCGGAGGCTTTGCTTTTGACCTGAATTCAAACCACATCGTGCCGTTTAGCTCCGTTACTATCCGGATTCTTAATCTAGTGCTTGTTTATGGTTTGATTCTCTAATCTTTCCATAATTTTGTTAATGTTTCAAGCATTTAGATTGATGTTTTATGTATGATTGTAAGCCTTTGGGCAAAAACACTAGAATCCCTTGCTTAATTACAACCATTAGTATGTTAATTATGTTTGTAATGACATTTGGAAGCATTTTCTATGTTATTCTTTGATGATTAGTTTGCAACCTTGTTTATTGATATTGGTTTCTTGATTATAGTTAATTATCTTGGATGATTAGTATATGGTTAGTTGAGATAATTGAAAGATGAAGCTTAATTAATCATGTATTAGTAGACTTTGAACTTGTTTAACGTGTTTAACATATGTCAATTGTGTGCACCATGATACTAGAAATGGTTAGTGGTTTACTAAGGGGTAATTATTGTTAATCAAGAAAGCTTTCCTTCACGTAAGGACCTTAACGGGTTAAATGGTGTTGTTATGAATTTTTGTTATAAATTGTTAGCTTAGTTAGTAGTTTCGGCCAAAATTGCTATCTCGGTGAATTTATGTTCAAGATTTGTAAAATGAACTCGGTTGTGATTTAATCTAGTTTATGCTTGTCTCGGTGGTTGCATTGTGTTTATCGGTGTCACTTTCCTTGATTAAGTGAGGTTAGAAAACTCCTAACGGATGACTAACTTATCTTTAGAAGATTATCATAGACATTTATCAATTGCACGTTAAAGAACAATTTTAGGTGGATAAAGTGTGTTTATCGTTTTAGCTTTCCGAATGATTGTCATATTAGGATTCCCGAAAGGGATACTAATTGTCTTGAAAATGGAGAATTGACCAAATGTTTCAAGTGGCAAAACCGACTTAGTTTATATACTTTGGTTGTGTATAAAGCAAGGCTATATATCTATTTTCTTATTTGGAGTCTACTATGGTTTATTAAATATTTCTTTACGCTTACTTTAGTTTTTAGAAAATCAAACAACTTATCTTTCTTCCGGTAATTTAATGACAAAAGGTCTAGTATTATTCCTCCACCCACTTCCTTCGATCGACACTTGGTTCTTACCGATACTTTACTACATATGTGACGCGGTACACTTGCCCTTTCGTGTGTGTTTTAATGTTAAAGTATAAATCACTTTTATAAATTTAAAACCGAATCGTGTGTAAATTCATTGCAAAATTATGTATATACGCACACACGTCAAGCACTTATATATAAGAAGTACCAGCGGCGTATCTACCATACTTTTGTCACATTACACTTATCCCGTTATCTAATCACTTACTATAAACCAATCGTTCAAAAACCGTTCAATTCGTCAGTGTTATCAATCGTTCGTGTCATCAACACCAATCATTCAAATTGTTCAATTTGTTCTTGTTATAAATCATCGTCCAATCGTTCGTGTTATAAACTATTGCTCAATCGTTCGTGTCATAAATCATCGTTCAATCGTCCGTGTTTTAATTGTGAAAACAAACTTTTGGTCATTCTAGTTGAACACATTCAACCCTGTGTTTTGACTTATCTATACCACCAAAGGGTATCTTTAATCGACTAACAAACCACCAAAGGGTTTGTTAAAATAATAGGTTCTGTCGTTACCCACATTACCCCATAACCATGGCGATAGTCCGATAACGGGATTTGTCAGATCCTATGGTACCATAACATACTACTGGTCGGCTCGGCCAAAGCTAATGAATGTCATTCGTGTTATGTATCAACACAGCAACAAGTTTCGTTCACATTATTGAAATCGTCGTGTTTTATATAAACCATAGACTATGTTTTGAAAACTCGAAATCATTTAGCACATATGAATCACCCCAAAACAATTAAAAACATAAAATAGGGGAACTATATACTCACTTGAGATTGCAAAGTATCCTCGATTAAGTGAACTAACAAAGCTCAGGCAATCAAGGAATCAAGTGGCACCTAGTATCGAATCACTATGTTAATAATCGGGACCTAATCGGGAGATCGGGTAGAATGAGGTATTGTAAACCAAATGAGTGTTGGAACTCATATAATATGGTTTAACAAAGCCTACATTCTGATTTGAAACCTATCCTAAGTGATTTTGACCCGTTATGACCTGTTAAGGAAGTTTACGCTACTTTAACGCGTCATTTGCGCAAATGTGCGTTCGGATGGTCTAACTAGTCCTATGATAAGCTTTATATGCCTAAACATGTTTAATAATGTTGCATAATCAGTTTAAGTGTCAAAATTTAGGTTACATGTGCTTAAAATGAAATTTTGTGCAAAAAGGGCATTTTGGTCATATTCCTAAGACATATAAACTACCTATCATACAACTAATCAAACGAAGTGACCATAAGGTAAAACCTCGGAAGGTTATTTGTTGGTGCATGCGTCTGTCGACTTCGTCTTGTATCGAGTCTTGTACAAAGAATGTTAGATCAGGACACGTAGTTCGAGAAAGTGGATTTATAGGTAATTCCGTTTGAAATGACACAGGTCATTTCAAACGAAATTAGTTTGGTAATTCCGCTTGAATGCAAGTTGTAATTTCGTTTGAGGTTAATTCCATTTGGAATGTAATTCTGCTTGAGCATGTTCAAGCGGAATCTCATGCCTATATATACCTCACAAACGAAATCAGTTGTAACTTTTCCGGCTTGAGCCACGAAGTGCTGTCGAAGTGTCGTCTCGCTGTAATTTGTCATCAAATCAATAATACGACAGTTTAAAGTGTATATCTTGCTGAATTGACCTCAGTACGACTGTTTCCGCCTTTCGTATTTAGAAAAACTCTTCTGATCGACTCATTCGGGTCTGAAAACGATCTTACAAGTGGTATCAGAGCTCAGGAGGAAGAGTTCTTACCAATTCAGCCGTAAATTCTGATTTCTACACCTTCTTTTTCAAAATTTTCAAATTTTCACGGTCAAAATGTCTTGAATTTCTCACATATTATGCGAAACTGTGGTTTAACAAATCCTTGAGAAAATTAGACCTTAATTCGATCTAAAACTCATAAAATCTGTAATTCCGTTTCAAAATCTGTTCGAGAATGATGACGTCAGCAGCAGTTCATACGGAATTAGCTCTTAATTCCACTTGAAACCGGTATTCCGTTTGTAATATTGGTTGATTCCGTTTGAAACAAATAATTCCATTTGAGTGATTCTGTTTGAATCACTAATTCCGCTTCAAAGTCCTTATTCCGTTTGAAAAAGTGCAACTTCAAACGAAATTAGGGTAATTTCGTTTCAAAGTTATTTCCATTTGTAGGGTATTCCGCTTGAACAGGGATTTCATTTGAGAAGTGTTATTCCGTTTGAAACCGACTGTTTGGGAATTTCTTGAAATCCGAATCATGGAAGAGGAATTTTATAACGCCTTTGCTACCCCGATTACTGTTACTCAGGAGACAATGTTGGAAAATGAAACAGGGACTATGCAAAAACCGCCTAAGATCATGAACATCGAGGAGTATAAAGGTTGGGAAGGACGTTTTGAAAACTGGGTTCAAGCAAATTATTTGGATGCTTGGGAATGTGTTGAAATGAAATATGTTAGACCGACAAATGATGACGAAGAGGAGGTTGCAATTAAAGATATGAGTGCTGATGATAAAAAGAAATACAAAAATGAAAAAATGATGTTAAGTCTACTACAACAAGCTGTGAAAGAAGATATCTTGGTGTTATTGCAACATAATGGAAGTTCTTATTCAATCTGGAAAGCTTTAAGATCGAAGTTTGTTGGAAGCCAAGAGATGGTCAAAAACAAAAAGTCACTTCTGAAGAAAGAATTTGATCTGTTTCGTGGTTTGAAAAATGAAAGTACAAAGCAAATCATTGAAAGATATTGCAATTTGTTAGCAAACATGAAGATATTGAGTATCAATAAAGATAATGAGGAATTGATTGAAAAGCTAGCTGATGCGTTGCCATATGAGACTTAGGGTACATATCTCATGATGTTGAGGAACAAGAAAGGTTTTAACAGTTTAAGATTGAGCAAGTTTATAGAAAAGATTGAGGCTCAGGAGATGGAACAGAGAAAGATTTCAAGAATGAAAGATTTTGACGGTGAACAAGATATTGGTCTCTATTACAAAGGTGGTGTTAGTGATAAATCCACCAACATGTCACCAAAGATTGAAACTGCTTTTAATGCAAAGAGTTCTTCAGGAAGTTCATCCAAAGGATCAAACAACAACACAAGCTTTTCATCATATCCATCTTTTGATCCGAACATTTCAGCAACCAAAAATGGCAAGAAGCTACAATGCAATATTGTACTAAATCTTGAGAATGATCAGGAGTACTCAGAAGAAATTGCAAAAAGTCACATGTCTTTATTGGGAATTGTGTTAGAATCATACAGTAGTTTAGTGGCAGGTAGGATCGGGAATCCAATGTTGACTAAAGAGGATTACGATCAGATTGATGCTGAAGAAATGGAATTGATGGACATTAAGTGGTGTTTGGCAAGTGTGTTGAGGAGAGCTGAAAAATTTAAACAGGTCACCGGAAGAAATGATTTTTTGGATGCACATGTTTCTAATTTAGGTATTGATAAATCTAAAGTTACTTGTTTTCGTTGCAGGGAAAAAGGACACTTCAAGAGGGAGTGCAAAAACCGCGAAGCAAGTGGAGCTCAAAATCCGTTCAACAACAATGATTATTATCGAAAATTGATTTATCATCAAGTTGCTCAACAATAACAAGAACCACAAGTTGCACATGATAGGAAAGTAATCGAGGAGTCTTCAAAGAGAGCTTGTATGGTGAATCAGGATGACAAAAAGCCAACAAAAGGATTCAGTTGGGATAAATATATTTCAGCTGATAATAAAGCATGCCTGATAAACCAAGATGATGAAAAATTACCAGAAGGTTTTACCTGGGCAAATTTCAATTGGGATGATTGTGATCCAAATAAAACTTCAAATCATAAAGCTTTTGTCGCTCGAGTTGAAGAAGATAGTGATGATGATAAAGAGTATTATGCAAGAAGAATGGGAACTCATTTGAAAATGATGGCAGAAAGTGATAGTGAAGACGAAAAAGCTAAAAAGAAAAAGAAAAAGGTCAAAACACCAGTAAGCAGTGATGATGAAGAGGTTCGTGTGATAAGAAAAAAGGTGAAAGACATTCCAGAGTTCAAAGTTGAATAAGAAGCTAATGCACAAAAAGTTGCTGTGAACTTTGAGAACTGTGAAGTAGTAAAGAAGCAGAACAGTACTTTGATTCATAACATGAACAGATTGAAGGAATCTTATGATGTTCAGAACAAAGCCATGAATCAGTATAATCAAACATGCAGTGAACAAGCAACAGCCATGAAAACACTACAAGGAGCTCTTATGATAAAGCAGAAAAGTGTTAACAGTTACATTGAAAAATGTGATGTGCTTGAGCAGAAACTGGAAACACAAAGGATTGAAACTGAAAGAGTTAATCGTTTGTTGAAAAATTACTCATGTACTTCTTATGTCATTGACATGATTTATCCTACTGTGGAAGGCATGAAGGCTTTTGAAGATGATGAAGTAACTGAAGAACAGAAGGTATCTGAAGAAAAGATTTCTAAAAAGAAGAAAGAAAAGAAGAAGGATACTGAAGTGAAAGATTCTGGTAAGAAACAAGGTTTTGGTTACAACCACTGTCCACCCCCGCTTGAAAATGGATATTCACCGCGAAATCCAAATTCAGAAAGAGTAAAAAAGGCTACAAATTTACAGTGGGAGTCTGAGTCTTCAGTTAACCTGCAAGAAAATATTGATGTTACGTTTACATCGTCTGACACTGATCAACAATCTCAATTGATGAAGAAATTCGTGGACCATGTGTTAGATAACGATGAAACTGAGGAGTCAAAGTCGGAATCTATGTCAGAGTTAAAGTGTCACACCCTGACCACGTAGAACAACCAAACGTGGCGGAAAACGTCGGGGAGTGTTGTAACAGAATCATTGTTTCATAACACATGGAAATTGAAATATTGTTTTATTTATTTAAAGAGTTACAATGTCTTGACAATCAAAGAAACATAACATAAATAACTAGTCTTGCATCTTTTATTGTCACTAAGGCCCAAGTCCGCCTATGTGTATCTTGATAAGTCCTATGCATCATCTCCTGAAAACACATGTGAAAATAGGTACGTCAGCATAAAAATGCATGTGAGATACATAGGTTTTGTGAAAACAGAATTCATGACTTATGTTTGAGAAAATGTTTAGTCATGAACCTTGTAATTTGCTTTGTCTTGTAAATCATTTGAAAAACGATAAGATCAGATGATATGTATAAATAAGAGAATAATGTATAGTTAAATGAATAACCATGTAAAATGAGTTTGTATAAAATAAGTTGTTTGTAAATTAATGTCTTGTGAAAAGTATGTTATTTGTATAAAATGTTATATGTCCAAATTGAAATGATTCAAATAACGCTACGATATGTAATACCATACAATCACTTATATATAGGAAGTACCAGCGGCGTATCCACCATGCTTGTATCATATTACACACGCCTCGTTACTTAAATCACTTACTCAAACCAAACCAACAATGTAAGATGTCTATGTTTAAGCCAATTGCCAAACGTATTGAATAATATGTCAAAATGTTTATTGTCAAGATGTAAGTCATGAAATGTATAACCAATGTCAATAATGTTTATGTGTCAAATGTAAATCATGTAATGTGTAACCAATGTCAATAATGTTTATGTGTCAAATGTAAATCATGTAATGTGTAACCAATGTCAATAATGTTTATGTGTCAAATGTAAATCATGTAATGTGTAACCCAAAATGATATGTATGGCTAGTGAAAAGATATCAACTAAACCATATGCACAAAAACAAAGTATTGAAGTAAAACATGGTTTAAATCAAAGCTATGTTTTGTGGAACAAATGCATGCTATACTGATATAAACATTTATGCGGTATTGTGAGAATGCATACATCCAAGCCTTGAGACTGTGGCGATAAACCCTTAAACAAATTAAAGGTTTATCTAAGTTATGTATATCGAATTCCGTCATTCCTTTCATCCAAACCTACCCAGGATGTCCGGAACGGGAGTTGTCAATTCCTATGGTACCACTACCTACTAACGAACGGCATGATCGGTGTTAATGAATGTATATTGATCCATCAAAACAAACCAAATATCATATCAAAATGTAAGCATGTGATGAATAATAAATGTACTAAGTATGCACACAATGGGCATACATAGCATAGCATAGAATGTAATGTAAAATAATGTACTAAGTACGCACACAATGGGCATACATAGCATAAAGTGTAATGTAAAATAATGTACTAAGTACGCATACAATGGGCATACATAGCATAAAATGTAATGTAATGTAAAATAATGTACTAAGTACGCACACAATGGGCATACATAGCATAAAGTGTAATGTAAAATAATGTACTAAGTACGCACACAATGGGCATACATAGCATGAAATGTAATGTAAAACGATGTACTAAGTATGCACACAATGGACATACATAGCATAAAATGTAATGAAATCATGTACTATTGAACATAACAAGCATATGATATGAAAACATGGAAAAGCATGAAAGTAACAAGTAGGCACATGTGTTTCACCCCAAAATAGTTTGGAAACCAGTAAAAGAGGGGTCTATGTACTCACTTGGGATTGCTCAGAAGTCCTAAGATAACCACCAAGCAAAGCTAGAGATCACGGAATCAAACGGCACCTAATATAGGTAACTATGTTAATAAACCGGACCTAACTCGGAGGATCGGATAGAATGAGGGTTCGTAAACCAAACGAGTATGGAGACTCGTGTAATATGGTTTAACAAAACCTACATACTAAATGGAACCTAACATAAGTGCTTACGTCCCATTACGACCCGTTTAGGTAGCTTATGCTACTTTAACGCGTCGTTCGCGTGAAACGCGTTCGGACCGCCTAACTAGTCCTATGACAAGTAGAATATGCCTTAACATGCCTAATATTGTTGCCAAATCAGTTTAGATGTCCAAAGTTATGTCGCATATGTTTATAATGAATTTTGGCATCAAAGGGGTATTTTGGTAATTTACCTAAGGCATATAAACTACCTACCATACAACTACTTAAACGAAGCGACCATAAGGTATAACCTCGGAAGGTTATTCCCTATATACTATGGTCACCTAATGTGTTTGGTCGGATCCTAATGATCGACCAAATGGGTCGGGTTCGAAGGTATAAGCGATTTATTAGATCGCTTACCTTTACGACCCTGGACAACGTGGTAATCAGTAGGCATAGTCACAAGGGACTATAACCATCGTGATTACAATCACGTTGTGAAGTTCAAACGAACTTCGCATTGACCATAAACTGGTCAATGCAGAAAGTCAAACAAAGTTTGACTTTCGGACTCGAAAGCAATAAAAGAACGAAGGAACACTTACAAAGGGTCCTCGAATGCTAATCTAGATCAAAATAGCTCAGGTATGAAACAAAGGTTTCAACTTAGAGCACATTAGATCAGATTCTTGTGAGGAATGAGTGAACATAAGGTGGGTATTTATAGTTTTTGGTTCACCGTTAGGATCGTTTCTTGGAAAAGGGGGCACGAACTAAGCCGTACACTTGTTGGAAAGTTATGGTAACCCATTTTGCCATCCACCATAAGAGTTTGACACTTGGCCTTGGCCTTTGGAGGGGTTAAAGGCTGTTAACAGCTGAGAAAAACGTTTTTCTGCATCTGGGCCTCCCTTACCGACCGTAAGGGTGGACCTTTACGGTCCGTAAGCATGTCATCAGGGTAATATTTTCTTTTTCAGTTTGCATCCCTGGCTCTTGGTCCTTCGAAAGGTCAAACAAACTTATTTCTTGCAATTTGACCCCTTCATATTTACATACAAGGGCTTCAAGACTTATACCTTCTTTGTTAAGTCCTTGGCCACTTTGTTATTACCCGAAAAGTCATAATTTTCAACATTGACGCTTTAACCCCTTGTACACGGATTTGATCATAACTTTCTCGTACGAAAACGAAACTTTATGAAATTTTTATCGTGCATTCTAGTGAGCATAATTAATCGTTACAAAGCTTCGGGTTAGTCAAGTTTAGTCCCTGTAGGCAAATTAACTTGTTTTTGTCATACCATAGCCTTCAAAACTTATTTCTAAGTTATGTAAGGGTTATTTAAGGTATGTTAAGTATATGTTGATGTTCCGGAGTATTTGTCGCATTAAACTGGTTACGTTTACGCACCAGTTTGCGTATAACTCTCCAGAAAGCGATATAGAGTTTGAAATTGAATAAAAGTCAAAACATGAAAAATGTAAAACACAACCAAACAAACATTGGGATCAAATAACATTGCTTTATTGATAAAAGAACTGTTCACAATGATTACAAGCACAGATGTTACACAAAGTCTGAGTCCAGCATTCCAAGTCAAACCATCAAACAGGTCAAAAGAGTTTACAATAAAGAATTCTTGTTATCAAAATTTAATTTGAATGACGAAACATTCAAAGTTGCATATACATTGAATGATTCTGACAAATTATATTCTGATGAGGAATTTCCAATAAGAGGTGTTAAACCAGAAATGATAAACAAGGTTTTCAAACTAATAGAAATTAATATTTCTAAAATAAAAGATGTAAATCTTAATGATAAACCTAAAAAGTACACCTCAAGAGTTCAACAAAGAGAAAACAAGAAAAAGGGTTACAGTTCTGGTTCTGGTTATTGAAAGAAACCAAACTATAACGGTAATTTCAAAAAGAAAGGATTGGGACTTATTCCACCAGAAAATCATAAAAATGAAAAATATGTTCGAGATTTTAAATAAAAAATAATATTTGTTTCAGGTACATCTTCTTAAGAAGAGAAAGAAAATCTATTCAGAAATCAGTCAAACAAAGATTTCCTTGCAAAGAAGCAAGAAGAAATGAAGACTGCTGATCAGATGAAAGAAACAAGAACCTGTTTCCAATGCAACACTGTTGGTCATATTGCCAAGAATTGTTCCAAGGCAATACAATCAAAACAGGGAGTTTCTAAACTGAAAGAGAAAGTGATTGAGTTTGAACCACCAATTGAGAGAACTAAACTTTTCAAAAATTCAACTTTTGAAATTGGTGAATGTTAAAACAGGTTTTACAAGAAAAGAGCAAATCTTGACAAACAAAAGTGGGTTGTTAAGAAGTCTAATGATAGTTCTAGCAAAGATTCTAATTCATCAAAATCAGAGGAGCTATTTTCTGGCGATGAATCTGACTCCATAAAGTCATAGGAGCCACAGGTTGAGAAAAAGGGTGAAAACTCAGTGCCGACTGTGGATGATGTGAATTTTCCACCACTTCGGGCTGAAAATTTTAAGAAGAAAATTGGTAAAGTTAAGATTTCAAATCAATTTTTCTCTGAAAAGAAAGAATTTGATATTGAAAAGGCTTTTAACTCTAAAGTGCACCACATTTTTGGAAAAATGGTTGACAGGAAGGTCAAAGGGGTGAAGGAGTTTTATGAGAAAAAATTGAAGAAACCAGGTAAGAGTGTTTCGTCCCAGGTTTGTGACTGGGATGGAACCTATTATGAACAGTAAAAATCTGGACTTGCCGGAGCTCCCAAGTTGGTAATCGTGGAGCATGAATCGGCATCTTTCTTATTGTTTTTGAAAATTGTTCACTAGTATGACTTGCCAGAGCTCTCAGGTTGGTAAGTGTAGAGCAGGAATCGGCATATTTCTTGGTATTTGGGTTTGTGAATGTTCTTACAAGTGGTAAATCAGGGACATTAAATTGTACTTGATTTTCTACAAGTGGTTAAAAAATGGGGTTCATTTCATTGTAAAGAAGAAAGAAACAAAGTGATGATCTCTCACCTATCCTACAAGAGGTTTTATGAAATCAACAAAACTAATTTTCTGGAAAAACCATTTGATTAAAACAAACTTAAGTGTTTTGAAATCACAATGGGAAAATAGTTTGTTGAAAGGGGGAGTTCTGATTGTTTATGCCAAGTGGATGGCGAATTGAAGTGATTCGATATCAGTTGTCACTTTGTTTGTATAGTTTGTTTTCAAATTTCTTAGATGCGCTTTGAATTTTAGGGGGAGTAAGAATTTTCAGAAAATCCAAAAACATTAGAAAATTTGAAAATGCCAAAAACATGATAAAATCAAAATGAGTTTTGTTGTGAAAAAGAGGAAATGATAGTACATCAGTGGACGATCACAGCATGCTAAAGAATTGGAAAGTAAAATGTGATAAACGGTCTCACTGATGATGTGCCAGTACGTTTTTACACATTTAGTAGATTGTGACGAGATATAAACCTAAATTTCAAACTTGCTTATATCGTGGGGAACATCTCTCGGATATATGGGTAACCCCCGAAATCTTGTTTGAAAGGTCCCTCTTTCTGAGATACTAGGTCTTTATACTCAGTGATATCTGGGGTATTATCCCGGGACTTCTGATTTTGAGGAAGCAATGGCCTAGTCCCCGGAGAATACTTTACGCTTGCTTGAAATATAGCCTACCCTCAGCATAAAAAATGATGAAACATTGCAAAATGCTAATCATGTGCTGTTGAAACAAAAGATCCTCTAAAGGGGACACACCAAAAGTCGAAGCCGTCATCTCTCTGCTGAACGGAAGTTCTGACCTGAGCTCTCACGGTTCTTCGCAATTTAACCCCTTACAGATATCATATAGGTATACTCACCTGTAAGACTGAAAATTGGGATATGGATACGGGAGTATATTCTGAGGTGGGACACGCGAATAAGTTTAAGTGCTTAAGACATTAATCTCATATCTCGAAACAGTTGAACTTTGTGTGAAAATTTAAGTGGATCAGTATACTGACAATCTAAGTGAATCTATTAGAACTTAAAATGTTTAAAGCTTAACGGTGTTGGTGATTTGTCTCAAAAACTGATATGATCCTCTTACACAAACTCACAAAAATATTGTATGTAAATATTTCTCTACTGCATTTCATTTCATATCAAAATTCCAAAAAGATTTTTAGTGTGTTTTAGCATAAATTTTTGAAAAATACAAAAAGATTTTCGACAACTGATGTTGAAAAGCTGTTTTTCAAAATTCCGAGTGCTAAACATGATGAACAGGTTTGGGAAAGTGTGTATGGAGATTTGATTTTAAAAAGAAATGATTCATAAGTGAGGGGGAGTTTGTTTGAAATTAGAATAGTTTTTTAAAGAAATTTTTGCAAGTGGTTCATCAGAGATTAACATTGTTAAATCATTCTGGTTAAATTTGAGGGGAAGATTGGATTTTTATAATTTTGTTAAAATTTTAAATTTGTGAAATTTATTGTTGGGTAGAGATTTGTGCAGGTAATGATAGAGCCAGGAATTGGTCCTGAACCTGTGAAAAAGTGTGAGTCTGTTCTTGATCCTAGAACAAGAATTCCAGACTGTGATCCCAGTTTATTGAGAGGGGGAGTCTAAATGACAAAGAGCCAGGTTCTGATTCTGAGAGTCTGTTGGTACTGATAGAGAGAGAAGAGAGAGATTTGAGGATGCTTACAGTGTCAGATACTTCAAAAGAGAAGCCCGAAGGCTGATAAAGATTGAAGATGCGAAGACTCGACACTTAAGACTCGTCAACATTCGAGGGGGAGTCTGTTGGTGCATGCGTCTGTCGACTTCGTCTTGTATCGAGTCTTGTACAAAGAATGTTAGATCAGGACACGTAGTTCGAGAAAGTGGATTTATAGGTAATTCCGCTTGAATGCAAGTTGTAATTTCGTTTGAGGTTAATTCCGTTTGGAATGTAATTCCGCTTGAGCATGTTCAAGCGGAATCTCATGCCTATATATACCTCACAAACGAAATCAGTTGTAACTTTTCCGGTTTGAGCCACGAAGTGCTGCCGAAGTGTCGTCTCGCTGTAATTTGTTATCAAATCAATAATATGACAGTTTAAAGTGTATATCTTGCTGAATTGACCTCAGTACGACTGTTTCCGCCTTTTGTATTGAGAAAAACTCTTCTGATCGACTCATTCGGGTCTGAAAACGATCTTACATTATTCCCTAAACAACTATGGTCACAAAATATGTTTGGTCGGATCCTAATGATCGACCAAACGGGTCGGGTTCGAAAGTCTAAGCGGTTGTCGAGACCGCTTAACTTACGACCCTAAACAAGCAATATATTAAAAGTGATGAGTTAAACATGTTAAAACATGTTTAACTAAGTTAGAAAACTGATTTAATATCAAAACAAAGTGTTTTGATACCCGAAAATAGTTTCATCGCAAAATGCACTTAATCGTGCATTTTAACCGAAACTTGGACTCGTCACTTCGACCAGTCAACATGGTAATCAGTAGGTATAGTTGCTAGGGACTATAACCATCATGATTACGCTCACGTTGCAAAGTTCAAACGAACTCTGACTTGACCAATTCGTGGTCAAATCTGAAAGTCAAACACTGTTTGACTTTCTTGCTTGAAATAAATAAACAAGACATGAAAGAACACTAACAAGTGCTCTAGGCTGGAAAATAAGACTAGAAATGCTCAGGTATGAGGCCTCCAACAAGTGTAGTAGCCTCAACTTAGAGCTTTAGAGAGAAGAGAATGAAATGAGCAAGTTGGAGTGTTGAAGATCATGGGTTTATATAGGATTTCTTGAACCTCTAGGATGATTAAAAGTGTAAATGAGTTCTTCAAAGCATGATCCTCACCATACACATGTTAGGGGCTTATTAGGGGACTTGGAGGATTCTTAACTTGGTCCTCAAACAAAGAAACCACTAACCAAAACCATGGAATTCAGCTGTTTCAGCCAGAAAACTGGTTCTACCAGCTTCTGTTCTTACGGCCTGTAACTCCAGACAAGATTTTCTATCATGGCCAGCCTACTAGGTGCAGATCAGAAGTTTTAAACTTTGTCAAAACAGGTCCCTGCAGCTCCGAAACTTATTTTTCGACGCATTTAACCCCTGTTAACCCATATTCAAGGCTCTACAAGGATGTTAAAGCATAGGGGACTTGAAATATGCTTGAAATTATCATGGGTGTCGGTTCATTTGGTCGTACGATCGCCTTTTTCGGTTAATTACGATGAAACTCGAACGGACACGAAAACGATCCAAATTACGCGACGAATGGTATTTTTGCATTCCTATCACTAAAATACGATATTCTAGTGATTTCAAAATTTTTTGGATGTCCGGATATGGTCAGAACGTAAGATATGCATGCATATGCATACTTTCGCAGTTTTGACGCTTTTAGTCACTGTGATCAAATAAGCGTATTTTCGCATACCGAACCCCTCAAAACCTATGTCTAAACTATGTTAAGGTTATTTAGGGTATTTTTAGTTTATGATCTTATTTCGGAGTGTACGTTGCTATACGAATTGGTAGACTTTTGAAGTTTGTCGCAAATAGTCCCTATGATCGAATAAACTTGTTTTTGCCATACCAAACCATTCAAAACTTATTTCTAAGTTATGTAAAGGTTATTTAAGGTATGTTAAGCTTATATCACTATTCCAGAGTGTTTGTTGTGCTAAACTGATTACGTTTACGTAACAGTTTGCGTATAACTTTCCAGAAAGTGATTAAGAGCTCAAAATCGAACAAGAATTGATATGTGTAAATGTCATATGTAATTGTACAAATCCCGAGAATGAAACACAAGATTTAAATGGATTCGTATTTGTATGATGGTCGTAGAGGCACAAATGTCACAGTCTCCCCTACTTTAGGAAATTTCATCCCGAAATTTATTCGTAGGAGTCTGTTTGTATAAGTTGTGTTAAGCAATTATCTTGCGCGGAATCTAGAGTTTTATCTATTTGCATAGAATACCCCACCAAGGATCCCCACGTAAGGAATAACTTTATTATTCCCTAGGGGATGCTTCCTCAGATAATGCAGGAAGTGGGAACGGGTTGTTATACCAATGATGTTCATCCCCTAATGGATACCCCTTGATTAAAGCAGGAAGTGGAAATGAGGGATTTGATCAATGATAAAACCAAATAAACCAATAGTAATATGAGTATCCTTTAACAATCTAACTTATTAATATAGAAAGATCTTGTTGGGATTTGTATTTCATTTTCCCCAGTGGATATTCTTCAGAAGCGGAAATGAATGGATAGTTCATTTTCCTCAATGGATTCTTCGTCAGAAGTGGAAATGAAAGAATGTATAAGTTATTCATTTCCCAATGGTTATTTCTTCGGAAGCGAAAATGAATGGATAATTTGTCACACCCCGAAATTATCAGAGCTGGCGTGACTGGACCGGTATCTTCATTGCACAGCGGAAGCAAATATTGCTAAGACTTCTAGAAAATGAACGCCACTAAGTACTCGACTCTCCAATGGTTCTCCTATTCCAACCGTTCCATTGTTTGAAAAGTAACCTGAGAAAGAACATGCGAGAAAAATCAACATAAAGTTGAGCGAGTTCATAGTTTGTTTGTAAAAGATTTGAAATAAATCTTTTGAATAACCAGTTTGTGAAATATTGTTGAGAAAACGAATTTAGAAATCATTTTCTTGTCAAGTTATATGGAAACTTTGTATTTGTAACGCATTAAGTTCGTAGAACCATGTATTTGTAAACTTTCGTATTTGTAATGTTCGTATAACCGTCAGTGCCCACCCTGACTTTGACTCCATGCCCGCATAATCCTATTCTTTGAATTTGTATTAAAACATGGTATTTAATTTGTATAAATCAAGTATTTCTGTGAGTATGTATGTCCCTTTGTAATGTGTCTGTATGTATGAAAGTCCTTGGTATGTAGCAATTAAGGAAAAAAAAAAGATCACCAATGGGTTGCAAAGCCAATGGTATGTGTGAAAAGGTGCAGGAAGAACTCAAACCTAGCAAATTTGTACCGGGCTTCCGGCTGGAAGACATAGTCACCTCTATGGGCCGCCCCGGCCTCATGGGTGTGGGCTCGCTACACCCAAATAGATCTATCACACATGTCCCTCAGTTCTAACAACGAGGATTAATGGCCTTAAGTGTTGTACCCACCTTTCACATGATCTAAGCGTCTAAACCCTCCTTAAGCTAACCATACCATGTATAAAGTGTCTGTAATAATTGTAACATGTATTTTACCCCAACCTCTAAGGCTGAACCTCCCCAGCTTCTAAGGCTAAACCTCCCTAGCCTCTAAGGCTAAACCTCCCCAACCTCTAAGGCTAACTCCCCAGTCTCTCTATATTATCACCAGACGATCCATCCCTAGTCATGAAAATCATTCACGTTTCGATAATACGCATTTGTTTTGTAAAGACCGGTATATTTAGTATAATCCATTCGTAAACCATTTGAGTTTCCTCGAAATCCATTCGTAACATGATTTAGAAATATGAGTTTTCGTTCGTTCAAAAACTTTGTATGTTCTTGCAAAACGTGCATGTCTTTCCACCCCGAAAACATTTACAAGAATGTAAAACCGTAAAAAGTGGGGTTATGAACTCACCTGAATTGCCTTGTGCAAAGCTAGCTAATTACGACTTCGTGATATCGTTTCCAAGACTTGACTTGCTAGCGTGCATTCTACAATATTCCTAACACGGAATATCTTATGAGTTTCTAAATAAATGCAGTAACTAATCTACGTGTCACCTAGCTCTACCGAATCGTTAACCGAATGATTCAACGGTAAGTAGTTAACTTATCGGAAATGATTAAGTCGCATTTGATAAGTGTCGTTTATTGTCGATAATAACCAATAAGTCTTGAAAAGACTTGATTCCCGAGAGATTTAAAAATAAATAAATATTTATATATAAAAATATATAAATATATCGTTGTAATTGTGTTAGCCGTCTCGAGTAGTCGTAAGGGTATAAAAAGAATATTTATATGAAAATATCATATAACAAACTCGCACCATATATTACGTCTCGTATGATATTTATCAAAGTATCTGTATATGCCGATTAGGCGTTTAAGATAAAAATAAAAAGTTATATTTATTCTATAAAGTTGTCATCGAGTTGTTGCGTTCGAAAATAAATATATATTTATATTTATTTTTGTAAATGAGTACGAGTCGCTTGATGTGTGAAATAAACATAAAACTATGTTTATTTTTATAAAAGGATCCGTTATTGTTTGGTACTAGAAGTAAATATATAAAATATATTTATTCTTGTAAAACGAATTCATGCCATTTGATCCTTGAAATAAATATAAAAATAACTATATTTATTGTCACACCCCGACCACGTAAAACAACAAATCGTGGCGGAATCGTCGGGGAGTGTTGTAACAGAATCATTGTTTCATAACACATGGAAAATTGAAATTTTGTTTTATTGATTAAAAGAGTTACAATGTCATAACAAACAAAGAAGTATAGCATAATTAACTAGTCTTGCGTCTTTTATTGTCACTAAGGCCCAAGTCCGCCTAAGTGTATCTTGATAAATCCTATGCATCATTTCCTGAAACACGTGTGAAAATAGGTACGTCAGCATAAAAATGCCTGTGAGATACATAGGTTTTATTGATTTAGGATTCATGACTTATAAGTTTGAAGAAAAATGTTTAACAAAAGTAGTGATGAACCTTATAAAATGTTTTGTTTTGTAAATCAGATTAAAAGCGATGATAAAGTAGATGATATGTAAAAGAGTAATGTAAGGTTAAATAAATAACCAAGTAAAATGAGTTTGTATAAAATAAGTTGTTTTGTAAAACAAAGTCTTGTGAAAAATTTGTCATTTGTGTAAAATGTATAAGTCCAAATTGAAATGATTTAAATAATGCTACGACATGTAATACAATACAAGAACTTATATATAGGAAGTACCAGCGGCGTATCCACCATGCTTGTATCATACTACACACGTCTCGTTACTTAAATCACTTACCAAAACAAACCATCTATGTAAAAATGTTTATGTATAGTCAAATGTCAAATGTTTATGTAAAAACCATCAATGTAAAAATGTTTATGTATAGTCAAATTTCAAATGTTTATGTAAAAACCATCAATGTAAAAATGTTTATGTATAGTCAAATGTCAAATGTTTTTGTAAAAACCATCAAAATGTAATTTTTAAACCAATTGCCAAATGTTTATGACAAAACCAAGTCTATTGTCAATATAAACCATGTAATGTATAAACAAAAATCATGTATGGTAAGTAAAATGAGACTACTTAAACCACAAGCAAAAATGTACAAAACAAAGTATTTGAATAAATCAAAAGTTATGCTTTGTAGAATAATGCATGCTCTACTGTTACAACATTTATGCGGTAATGTTAAACGCCTACATCCAAGCCTTGAGACAGACGGATAACCTTAGAGTGAAGGTTATCAAAAGAAATGTTTTCGGATTCGGACATTCCTTCCACCCAAACAAACCTAGGGTTTTAGGAACGGGATTTGTCAAGTCCTATGGTACGACTACCTACTACCGAGCGGCATGATCGGTGTTAATGAATGTAATTTAGTCCCGTTAAACAAACCAAATGATGTATCAAATGTAAGCATGTTTTATGAAAGTAATGTACCTAGTATGCTAAGTAAACATACAAGGTAGAGATATAAAACAATGTGTCCATATGTTACGAGAACATATGCAACAGAGATGCAATATAAAACAATGTACTAAGTATGCTAAGTAAACATACCAAGCAGAAAAGTCATGTAAATCAATGTGCTAGCATGTTCAGTCAACATACATAGCAAAAGAAAATGTAATGTAAAACAATGTACTAAGTATGCTAAGTAAACATACATTGCAAAACATAATGAAATCGTGTACTAATAGTGTACTAAGGAACATAGCAAGTATATGATATGAAAACATGGAAAGCATGAAAATAACAAGTAGGCACATGTGTTTCACCCCAAAATGTTTGAAAAACAGTAAAAGAGGGGTCTATGTACTCACTTGAGATTGCTCAATAGACTTTAGATATCCACCAAGCAAAGCTAGAAGATTACGGAAATCAAACGACACCTAATATAGGTAACTACATTAATAAACGGACCTATTCGGAGGATCGGGTAGCATGAGGGTTTGTAAACCAAATGAGTGTAAGAACTCATGCAATATGGTTTAACAAAGCCTACATACTAAAACGAAACTTATCCTAAGTGCTTTTGACCCGTTACGACCCGTTTAGGTAGCTTATGCTACTTTAACGCGTTGTTCGCGTAAAATGCGTTTGGAGTGCCTAACTAGTCCTATGATAAGTATAATATGCCTTAACATGTCTAATATTCTTTCTAAATCAGTTTAGATGTCAAAAATTAAGTTACATAGGCTTAAAATGAATTTTGGTGTAAAAAGGGCATTTTGGTAATTTACCTAAGGCATATACACTACCTATCATACCACTACTTAAACGACGTGACCATAAGGTATAACCTCGGAAGGTTACTCCCTATACAACTATGGCCACCTAAAGTGTTTGGTCGGATCCTAATGATCGACCAAATGGGTCGGGTTCGAAAGCATAAGCATAAGCGATTGATTAGATCGCTTACCCTTACGACCTTAGACAAGCACAAATCTAAAAGTGACGAGCTAAACATGTTAGAACATGTTTAACAAAGTTAGAAAACAGGTTTGGTATCAAAATAAACAGTTTTGATACCCAAAAGTAGTTTGGTTACAAAATGCGTGTGAATACGCATTTTGGCCGAAACTACGACTCGTCACTGAATCTAGATAACGTGGTAATTAGTAGGTATAGTCGCTAGGGACTATAACCATCGTGATTACGCTCACGTTATGAAGTTCGAATGAACTTCGCATTGACCATAAACTAATCAATGCAGAAAGTCAAACGCATTTTGACTTTCAAGCTAAAAACGCATAAAAAGAACGAAGGAACACATACAAAGGGTCCCCGCAAGATTTGATTTGATTCTCTCTCAGGTAGGAAGCATATACTTCCACTTAGAAAGCATGAATCAGATTCAAATTGTGGGTTGCAAGTGAACTATGGAGGGGTATTTATAGTTTTCGTAGAACCGTTAGGATCGTTTCTTGAAAACCGAGATTCAATCTTAGCCGTACACATCGAGCCCACTGTTTTAGAAAACCAGGGGAGCCCCTAGAAATGCTCAAAACCATGTGCACAAGTGTGGAGCAGCTGGAATCAACATTCTGCTGATCTGGGGATGCCTTACGGACCGCAAGACCCAGAACCATACGGTCCGTAAGGACCTTGCAGGTCTGATACTTTCATATTTTGGCAGAACAGGCCACTGTGCATCCAAACTTGTTATTTGATGCATTTTTGACACGTTTAAGCCCCGTTAACCCCATTTCAAAGCTCTAAAATGAAGTTAAAGTATAGGGAACTTAAAATGTGCTCACAAATATGTCGGATGTCGGTTCGTTTGGCCGTACGGTTTCGTTGTTCGGTTAATTACGACGGAAGTCGTAACGGACGCGAAAACGATCCAAATTACGCGACGAATGGATTTTTATCAAGCCAATCACTAAAACATAGTATTTTAATGATTATATAAATTTTTGGATGTCTTGATGTATTCAGAACGTAAGTTATGCGCGAAAATGCAAACTTATGCACTTTTTGATGCTTTTAGTCCCTGAATGACCAAAAAGTTTATTTAAGCACACCGAACCCCTCAAAGCCTATTTCTAAGATATGTAAAGGATATTTAGGGTATGTTTAAGTTGTGGTCAAGTTCCGGAATGTCTGTTACAGTACGAATCGGCATACATTCGCAGTTTGTCGAATTTAGTCCCTGTAAGCGAATAAACTTGATTTCGGCATACCAAACCTTCCAAAACTTATTTCTAACTTATGTAAAGGTTATTTAAGGTATGTTAAGCCTATGTCACTATTCCAGAGTGTTTGTTGCATTAAACTGGTTATATTTACGCATCAGTGCGCGTATAACCTTCTAGAAAGCGATTTAGAGCCCGAAATCGAACAAGAGTTGATATGTGCAAATGATACACATATTTATACAAATCCCAAGTATGAAATTCAATATTTCATTGGTTTGGTATTTTTTGATGGCCGTGGAGGCACAGGTGTCACAGTCTCCCCTACTTTAGGAAATTTCGTCCCGGAATTTTATTTAGAGGAAACTTGTGAGAGCTTGAAACATGAAGTTGAAAAGATCGAACAACACTGGTTAGAGTTCTTGAACTTCTAGTAACTTTAAATAACATCATGCTTACAATGTAGGAGGGACACTTATATATAAGTCTATTAAGCGTTATTGGTGCGTCCACCGTACCTCCATTACATCGTTCAGATTCCGTTATGGTTGCCACTATCGGTTCTTACACATGATAAGTCCTATCATGGTTCCCATGCACTGAACTTCGTAATTATGTATGCATCCATAATTACGCAATTCCTTGCATAGTCACGTAGTGCATCTTATAATGTGTAGGGGAAGAAAATAATGAACGAACTTGTGATGATTGTGACTAGTCCACCATAGGGTCCTTTTTAATTAAATCAATAAATGATTTAAATAGACTTCCAAGGGGTCTATTCAGCCATGTCACCATGTGTCGTTCTTAACCAGATTCTGAATCAATCTTTTGACTTAGACCATTCAAAGGGGTCTCTTATGAAAGATGGAATGGTACTATATAATCCAAGGGTTTTAACTATCATGTAGAAGCCTAATGAGGATTTTAAGGTAGTACCTTTTGAATATCCTACTACGAATCCCTCACATGAAGATATGAAAGATTCTGCAAGGATTTGGATAACGAATATCCAGAGTATACAAAAACATAAAAATGCATAAAAGAAAACACAAGATGCATAAACACATAGTCACATAAACACAAAATTGTTTATTTAGATCTTTAATTTGTTAATTTGTTTTGTTAATTGCGTACATGCATTTAAAGCACACTAGGAATCCATTCCGTGGATTTCATTTGGTACTTTAAACGTTATCAAGAATCTAACTATAAAGATAGAAAGATGAAAATTCGATTCCGATTATAAGGAACCGAAATGTTCGAATTTAAGTACACAAGGAATCCAATTAAGGATTCTGATTTGTATGATAATCATCCACAAGGGTCTAATTATGGAGATAAAAAGATCCCATATGGATTTTAGAAGTTGAAGATGTTTTGAAACCTTGCACTGGATGTGCTTAAGTCAAAACATGAAGTAAAAATGCTTATGAAGTTGAGATGCTAGATATGTCAAGGCGACATATGAAGCAGAATTTGAAGGTTAAGTCAATGTATGAGGAAAATATTTTTGAAATCTATGCATGGGGTTCTAAAAAATGTGTTCAATGTTTTTGAAACCTTATAGTTAATACTTTTGAAATCATAAAGTAGGTGTATTAGGTAAGTATATTTATAAAAATGTTTTAAAATCATGAGTTGAATTTTGAAAGTATGTATAAGGTTTTTGAAAACATGAATGATGCTTTTGAAATCGTGCACTTGATATATTACATAAAATTGTTTTCAAACTATATTAAATATTTTGAAATCATGAGGGTTGTTTTTGAAAACATAGACAATGTTTTTGAAATCATGCAGGTTGTTTTTGAAAACATAGATAATGTTTTTGAAATCATGCAGGTTGTTTTTGAAAACATAGATAATGTTTTTGAAATCATGCAGGTTGTTTTTGAAAACTTATGTTATGCATGTTGAAAAATCAGAACATAATGGGTATGAGATTTGAAAATATCCTTCGTTATCTAACCAAGGATTCAAAGGCACAGATGTGCAAAAAGCACGATTACTCATAATTTCGCTTTATTTCTTGTACTTCATCTCCTAGAATGAAACGAGTACTTAAAATTTTTCGAGAAAATCATGAGCGATCACTTGAAAGGGAGAATCACAAGAGTAGTTTGTAAAGAACATAGTTCCTTGATGTAGGTATCATAGGGAAATGCCATACACACATGTAACTACACTTGTACATCAGGATTGTGAACAACAATTTATTCATAAACTAAACACATTGTTTCTGAGTTTAACAAAAGAAACAAAAGCAACAGATTCAAATTATTTAAAGCAGCAGCTTCTTCTAATCGGCCAAATGCTCATCCAAGGGTTGGATTTGCATTGACAATCTTTGGGCATTTGTTCCTGAAATGGCTTGTCTCGCCACAGTTGTAGCAAGTACCAGACGGAAAACGAGCTTGAGTAGGGTTGACTTGGAGTTGGGTAACAGCAAGATTTGCAACAGCTTTGTTTTGGATAGCAAAGCGGCATATGTTAACCAAATGTCCCCACCGTCCACAGTAGGTACATTTGAAGCAGGGTATGAGGTTTGAATGATGATGGTTGCATCGTCTGCACCATGGGACAGCTCCTATGTATGGCTTCCTAGCTGGTGGCCTTGCCACTTGGCTAGGTCCCGCTTGATTAGGTGTAACTGCTGCGGGTTTCCTTGAAGCCTTACGCTTCCTTGATTTTGGTGCTGGCTTGACTTCTGCTTCCTTTGGTGACTCTTGAGTGGCTTCCTCCTGGAGATGATACATGGCAGTAGCTAATTCAACAGTCTTCAGGACGACTTCGACTATTCGCTGAGCGAATTTGGCAGTCTGCTCGGATATCTGGGCGTCGTTGCGATGAAGAGACATTCTAGAAGGAAATGAAAGCCATAGGGAGAAACAAGTGAAAGGTTATCGGATAATCAAAACAGAATGGCAACGCATAAAAATTGCGATCATTTGTTTGTTACCTAAGGAAAACAAATGAGACGGTGACTAATCAAAGTAAACGGGTCATATTAATGTATCACTGAAGACATGCTCGCCTATAAGTGAACACTAACCCCAAGAGTTCCCAGGTAAGAGTGACTGGTCCGATTCTGCGGATTTGTACGAACACTCTAGCCTTCGATAGAAAACTCAGGGTACAGGCATTCACCCTTCCAGTTTGCACGTGTTCACATTATAAGACCCAAACTTTGACGAGATTTGAAAACTTAGAGGGTTCAAAACCTAGTAATCAATCATCCTACAACAGATGACTGGTTTTCAAAGTGGTTATGAAATTTATGTTCTTGTTATGGTTGTCGCCTAAGGATAGGTGACAGTATTGTTTTATGACTAAACGCAAGTAAACTCGCGTTAGGGTCCTAGGAAGGATATAGACTAGGTCAAAGCATTACTAATAACCTAATTCCCTATAACCATGAGCTCTGAGACCAACTTTTCTGTCACACCTCGACCACGTAAAACAACAAATCGTGGCGGAATCGTCGGGGAGTGTTGTAACAGAATCATTGTTTCATAACACATGGAAAAATGAAATTTTGTTTTATTGATTAAAAGAGTTACAATGTCATAACAAACAAAGAAGTATAGCATAATTAACTAGTCTTGCGTCTTTTATTGTCACTAAGGCCCAAGTCCGCCTAAGTGTATCTTGATAAATCCTATGCATCGTTTCTTGAAACACATGTGAAAATAGGTACGTCAGCATAAAAATGCCTGTGAGATACATAGGTTTTATTGATTTAGGATTCATGACTTATAAGTTTGAAGAAAAATGTTTAACAAAAGTAGTGATGAACCTTATAAAATGTTTTGTTTTGTAAATCAGATTAAAAGCAATGATAAAGTAGATGATATGTAAAAGAGTAATGTAAGGTTAAATAAATAACCAAGTAAAATGAGTTTGTATAAAATAAGTTGTTTTGTAAAACAATGTCTTGTGAAAAATATGTCATTTGTGTAAAATGTATAAGTCCAAATTGAAATGATTTAAATAACGCTACGACATGTAATACAATACAAGCACTTATATATAGGAAGTACCAGCGGCGTATCCACCATGCTTGTATCATACTACACACGTCTCGTTACTTAAATCACTTACCAAAACAAACCATCTATGTAAAAATGTTTATGTATAGTCAAATGTCAAATGTTTATGTAAAAACCATCAATGTAAAAATGTTTATGTATAGTCAAATGTCAATTGTTTATGTAAAAACCATCAATGTAAAAATGTTTATGTATAGTCAAATGTCAAATGTTTATGTAAAAACCATCAAAATGTAATGTTTAAACCAATTGCCAAATGTTTATGAGAAAACCAAAGTCTATTGTGAATATAAACCATGTAATGTATAAACAAAAATCATGTATGGTAAGTAAAATGAGACTACTTAAACCATAAGCAAAAATGTACAAAACAAAGTATTTGAATAAATCAAAAGTTATGCTTTGTAGAATAATGCATGCTTTACTGATACAACATTTATGCGGTAATGTTAAACGCCTACATCCAAGCCTTGAGACAGACGGATAACCTTAGAGTGAAGGTTATCAAAAGAAATGTTTTCGGATTCGGTCATTCCTTCCACCCAAACAAACCTAGGGTTTTAGGAACGGGATTTGTCAAGTCCTATGGTACCACTACCTACTACATAGCGGCATGATTGGTGTTAATGAATGTAATT
>JARYGA010020582.1:0-36284 GCA_030545235.1 Helianthus tuberosus
TGGGCGGCTATTTTGAATTACGAAGAGAAAAAAAATAATACATCAGGGAAAAGGAGATTATGGTGTTATACGACAACTATCGTAAGTGTGTTATAATTCATGTTTAACAATCATATTTAGGATATTTATACTTGTGTGTGACATGTATTTATGTAATGTGCAGCCGGATTATGTGTTGAAAACGAAACAGACAGAACAACAGGCGTTTAAAATATTAAATTCACACTTGAAGGAGGTTGTTGAGTGTAACAATAAAATGTTGGAGTTAAAGGAATTTAACATCATAATAATACCAATGATAGAAAGAAAGCATTTCTATATAATATGCTTTGATTTAGAGAACGAAAAGGTCGAAGTAATTGATAATATGGTGAGTAGCCGCGGGTTTTATAGAATGTCAGCAGGAAGAAGTTTTAAAGAAAATGGAACGCCATCTAAAGTGGTAAGTATAGATTTTTTATATTAAATGTTATATTTGAAAATAAGGATATATGAATATGACATGTAGTAACACTAAATATTATTATTATTTTTTTGTAGAAAAATTACATTGTTGGCTATTTGAAGAATGTTAAACATCCAAGCGCGGCACGCATGGCAGCCGCACCGTTGACGAAGAAAAAATTGGAATGGGCGACGAGCGATAATTTCAACGATTGTGGCGTGTTTGCTATGAGGCACATGGAGATGTATAAAGGGAGTGATGTCGAGTTTGAATGCGGTTTTAGTGCGCAAAAAAATATTCAAGACATGAAATTGCAAAATATTAGGATGAAGATAGCAACAAAACTGTTACTATCAGAGGCGAACGTGTAAAAGGCAACGGTTATGTACCTCGCAAGAAAAGCAACACAAAATTTGGAAGATGAAAGAATGCGGAAGTTGTTGGAAAAAGAGGGAGAAAAACAAGAAAAAATCTGGAACACTCTTAGCAAATGGAAGAATGGGGATAAAGTTTGAGGGTAGTAGTTCATGACACGTAGGTAGTATTTCTAGTTAATTAGTGATATTTGAACATTAAACTGGTATGTTGTATTGTTTTGTTTGGTAAGACATGTTAGATGGTTGTGTTAGGAAGGTAACAAGTTGGTACAGTTATGATGAATGTTACGGTTTTTGTTAGTTGTGGTTGGAACTAGATAATCATGGTACTAATATTTGTTGGTTGATATATTGAGAAGTCGGAATTTTAGCAAATTGGTAATGTGTATTGTAGAAATTGTTATGTTGGATAGGTGATATGGTGATTAATGTTTGGATTTATAGTTCATATAGTTTGTTGTTTATGCACAGGTGAATTAATATGGTGAATTATTATGGTTATAGTAACAAGTTAGTGTTGTTTGTTGTTTATGCACATGTGCAATAATATGGTTAAATGACCATATGCACATGTGCATAAAGTGATATAAATGCACAATATGGTTAAATGACCATATGCACGTGTGCATAAAGTGGTATAAATGCACGTTATTAGTTACAAAATTTACATGTTTGTTAAAGTATGGCATGTTACGTTGATTAATAAGTTAAATGATTCGTATGCACATGTGCATACAGTGTTATTAGTAATAAATGTATATGTTTGTTAAAATATGGAGTGTTACGTTGATTAGTAAGTTAAATGACCCGTATGCACATGTGCTTATAGAATGTGCATGAAGTGATAAAACACACAGTTGATTAGTAAGTTAAATGTTGATTAGTAAGTTAAGTGAATCGTATGCACACGTGCATACAGTATGTGCATGAAGTGATAAAACACACAGATTAAAGGTTAAGTTTGTATATGTATTACAGTTGGGTATAAATAACAAAGGGTTTTAAATTCATACTAGTGACATGTATAATCATACTAGTAACATGTATAATGTTAAAAAATATTATACTGATAAACAGGTGGTTTTGAAAAAACGTAAAATACAACTTATAAATACATATGCACATGTGCATATGACAAGTTAATCATCAATATCAATATCAATACTGTAAGTTAAATGGGTACTAATAAAAGATAAACAAAACAAACATTGGTAGTCGTAATTAGATAAGTTCGGTAGTCATAAGTTGTAATACATAATAAATCAATCAAGAATCATGAGCTATGTTAGATGGTTTGCGACGTCTGGTTGAACGCCTAAGGCTTTGATCAGGCTCAAAAGACTGTTCAGGTTCACGCCTAACATTAGTTCGCTCAGGTATGGGAGGATTTTGCATGGAGGCAGGGTATTCAGATGCATCGTAATCAGAAGAATTATACTCATCGATTTCATCATTTGTATCATCGTCAGTGTCATCGAGATCAACATCAGTATCATCAGAATCGGAATCAGTATCATCAGAATCGGAATCGGACGGGTCGGGTAGTCCAGCGGCTATAGCAGCAGCACGTTTAGCTGTTCATGCAGCAAGTTTGGCAGCTTTGATTTTTTCGCAATTGCGAGAATCATGGTCAAATACATACTTGTTGCATTTGTTGCATAAGCGGGCGGCTTTTTGTCGTTTACCGGCTTTCTTTCGTTTATCTTTAATGTTTTGACCACCGGGGCCGATCCGTTATTTTTTGGTCCCACAACTTTTGTTTCTAATACCTTGCGGAGGATAGACACTTGTGTTTAGATTTGAAGGTATGTTTAAGATGTCACTGATGTTTGCAGTTTTTTGAACGGAATGAGGCTGAGGCTCACACGGAAACGATTCGAATACGCGGTTTCTGATGTGTTTAATCTCAGAAGATAAGGAACGTAGCTGTTCAGGATTGTGTCTGAGTCGGTTTGTGCATTGACTGACTAAATCCATTATTTCATTGTGGATGATAGCAAACTCGCTGTTGTTAGATGAGTATATGTTAGATATGCTATGAACAGCTGACAGGAGCGCATCTCGTTTCCAACGTGGAGTGATGTAATGGGACGGTATCCGTTCAATTTGGTGGTAACGGAATATACAAAATACATGTCGGCATAGATATCCAACACGAGTGATACGTGGTCGAAAACCGGTGCTTGTAATTGCTTAATTTGATGTTATTGCATAAGTTTTAGTTTCGAATAGCCTACTTTTGATTAGATATGTATTTTGCAGATCTAGCAGAGTTTAAGGAGCTTTTCGGAAGCTTTATGGGTCACCGGAGCAAAAACGGAACCACTGGGACGCGAAACGGGTCAACCGGACTCAAGAAATGGACGAAACCGAAAGTCAGGCATCTGGGCACCGTCGCCGACGGTATGTGTAATATGCTGTCGCCTGATTTGACCGTAGACAGCGTGTTAAGCCGTCGGATCAAATTAAACATCTACACACCGTCGCCGACGGGACATCAAGCCGTCGGCGACGGCTCCCCTATATGCTGTCGCGAATTTTGTTTATTCCTTGGTCTTGGAACGAATCTTGAGGGTTGTTGGTCATCAATTTCGGGAGTTACACAACACTTTGAAGTTTGAAAGTGGTCTTGGAGCCTAAAACTCACCATCATTCACGAACCATTCCATCATCTATCATCTACACAACCGAATCACAATCATTCATCCCCAATTCACCATCAAAACCCTAATTCATCCAATCCATCATCCTTCTCACCATCATTATTCCATAAACCCTAATTCTCCATCAATCCTTCATCCTACAAGCTTCAAGATGACTCCATCCGCATTCCAAGCATCCGGTGATCAAGTTGCACCAACCATGAGCGGCTAATCATCTCGGTTTCACCCCGGTGTAGGTAGTTGTTAATTTTAGGGTTTCAATTTGTTCTTGTTTCATCTTAGTGACAATTTGTATTTGGTTTTTGAAACTTTTGACAATAGTATTACATTTGTTACGAATTCGTGAATTGTCGAACGATGTTAAAAGTTATGACTTTGCGAAACGGTGATATGTAATTGTACGTTGTCGTTGTTAGGATTTACTTGTGTTGATTACAAAGTGTCTTTTTGTCCGTTCTTCGGGGCGTTGATAGCTAGTAGCACCTAAGTCACGGTACACTAAATCCGTTAATCGAATGCATTTGAGTTGAAACTAAAACTTGTAGAAATCCTAGGTTAACAATTACCGAAACCGGGTGTGATTCCTTTTTATCATTATTGTTCTAGTAACCATTTTTCTTGCAATCGTTAATTAGTAGTTGTTAACCATTCGCATCAATTCATTTAGTTAAAAATCAATCTCTCCATTAAACGAAAATACAAAAATACTTTAGCAAGCTTCATAAATTGTGACAATTGTTTTCATTCATTCGAATCCACACACAAACCACATACTCTTCGTGGTTCGACCCCTTACTACCACTAACACATTGTTAAGGGTAATTTGGGCTTATAAATATTATCTTTGACCGGAGCGCGACACTCCGATCAAATTTTGGCGTCGTTGCCGGGGAGTGCGTGCGCTTTGTGTTTGGATATTGTTTGAATTTGTGTGATTATCTGTTTAATTTGTTTAGCTTTCTTTTTGTACTTGTCTTTTTCCTTGTTACGCGGGGTGTGTTACTTGTGCAGATTACAGGTAGTGCATGCATACGCGGAACTCCGGGAGGACTTCACCTTTAGTCTACGAACCGAAAATCGAACGAGTTGCAAGAAGAAACCTAGCAAGCCGGTTAGAAGCAACACTTGCTTCTAATCAAACCAACCAAACACCACAACATACACCATCCATTGAAATTGGTTCAATGGCAAACCAAAACTCCAATCACCCAAACCTCAACCAAAACCAATTTCAATCCCGAGGAACCTTTTATCCCGCTCCAAATATGCAACCCATGCCTCAAGAGCAACCGGGTGGTAACAACAACAATGGACCACCTACACCACCTTTCCAAAACCAAAATCCCAACAACAATCAAAGAACACCTCAACAACAAAATCTTCATAGACACAACTCCCTACCCATTAACCTAGATGACCGGAATGTCAATTCCGACCGTCGGGGAGATCGTGATCGTGGCAATCCCGCAAATGAAGACCCATTCTTCAACATCGACGACTTGAGGAATGCAATCCCCGACGATGAACCTTATAGTGTTCCCGGTTATCAATCGCCGGAACATGTGAGTGTTCATACGGAAAATTCGGATGACGGGGGATATTATGATGATAGGGCTAACGATGACGAAGATTGGGGCTACGTGAATAGGGGAAACGTCTACAACGCAAGAAGATATGATGATGAGGAAGTTGGCTACCAATATGCCAATTACGTTGGGGACGACGAATACGGTTACGGAGGTGGAAGAAATGATGGTTATGGGAACAACCGTCAACCACGAAACAATGACCAACAGAATCGGAATGATGGGTTTTATAACAACAACAACAATGCAAACCCTAACCGGATTCCTCGTTTCGTGGGAGGTGGTAACCCAAGGGATAATCGAAGAGATGATCGAAGAGATGATCGAAGAGATGATCGAAGGGATGATCGAAGAGGTGAAAGACGGGATAATAGAAGACCGGGTGATCAAGAAGTTAATGGTCCACATCGTCGTCAACGACCTCCACGGGGAGTGAATGATCGTTTTAGGCCAGTTGTCACCGAGAACGACTCACCAATCATTTGTGAGAGGAGGATGTTTGATTGTAAACCACATTACATCAACATACTTCCTCATTTTAATGGAAGATCTAACGACGAACCGTATACACATTTGACGGAATTTTCTTCGGTTTGCAGCACTATTGGGGGTCACAACTTTGCTTTAGATGAGGTCAAACTTCGACTATTCCAATTTTCACTGAAGGATAAGGCAAAGCAATGGTTCCTCACACTTCCCGCAAATAGTATTCGTACTTGGGGAGAAATGCAACAAGCGTTCCTTGATGAATACTACTCAATGGCGAAGACCGATGACGCTCGTGATGAAATTAGGTCTTTTCGCCAATTGTCGGGCGAACCGTTACATGAGGCCTTTACAAGATTTAGAGAAATGATGCGAAGATGCCCTCATCATCAAATTGAGAAGTGGGAGTTGGTTAAATGCTTTGTACGGGGTTTAGATGACACAACATGGAATCGTCTCGAGTCGACAAGTAACGGGACTCTTTTGAGCAATCACGAAGATGATGATTGGGAGTTTTTGGAACGAATGAGCAAGCGTTCGAAAGAGAAAGAATCGGCCGACCGAGCCAAGAAGCATCCCGTTTCCCGATCACTTCCCGATCTTGACTCTAAAGATCGGATTTCCACTCTAGAGCGGGAAATGGCTCGTATGAAGAAGAAAGAGGTAAATGCGGTTCAATTTGAGGTATGTGAAGGTTGCGGTGATATTGGACATAGAGCGGAACAATGTCCAACGGGGTCAGTTGACTATACGGAGGAAGTCAATCAAGTGTATGGAGATAGGAAGCAATATGACATGAACTCCAACACTTATCATCCGGGTTTGAGGAATCACCCCAATTTCCGATATGGTAATGCTTCAAATCAAATGAACCCGAATTTTCAATCGGGTAACCAAGGAGGTCAAAGCGGAGCATCATATCAAAACCGTCAAGGTGGTAATCAAGGAGGTTATCAACGAAATTATAACCAAGGGTACCAAGGTAGGGACAATAATTACCAAGGTGGGTACCAAAGGAATTACAATAACCAAGGCGGTAATAGAAGCGGGTCGAACAATCAAACCGGTGGCGATGATTTGGGTGCCAAAATGGATGCTTTGTTGAATATGCAAAAGGAATCTCATCATGATATCAAGGATATAAAGAAGACAAACGAGATTCGGGATAAAGCACATGAGGCATTGGCGAAGCAAGTGGGCCAACTCGCGGAAGAAATGGCTCAAATGAGAGGAAGCACGGGAAGACTCCCAAGTGACACCGCGGTGAACCCTAAGCATCAATGGTCAAACTCAAGGAACACACGTGAGGTACCAATTAATAAAATTACTTTACGTAGTGGTCGAGTCGTTGATGATGGTGTCAAAACACCATCACCCCAGTTTGTTGAAGGGGTGGTGGAGGATGCTAGTGAGGATGAGAATGAGAATGGTCAAACAGGTCAAAATAAAAATGACTTGAAAAAGAACAATGATACCCCCGTTGTGACCATCCCCGTCCCCAAGGCTAAGGAAAAGGGTGTGGAGGCTAATACCGCCCCTTATCCCGAAGCATTGAAGGGACCCGTAAAAAAGGTTGTAAACAAAAGAGGTCCACAACAAGAAGAGTTGTTGGAAATTTTTAAACAAGTAAAAATAAATTTACCTCTTTTGGATGCAATAAAACAAGTACCGTCGTATGCTAAGTACTTGAAAGATTTGTGTACCCAAAAACGTACTCACAAATTTCCAAAAAAAATTAGATTTAACCGAAAATGTGAGTTCGATTCTTTCGGGTGCACTTCCACCTAAGCTCCAAGATCCGGGTGCGCCTATCATTTCAATTCAAGTAGGCGATTTTAAAATCAACCGGGCACTTCTAGATCTTGGTGCTAGCATGAGCATTCTACCGGGTAGTTTGTATGACCAATACGAGTTTGGTCCACTTCAGTCGTCTAACACCACCGTGGTGTTAGCCGATTTGACACCTAAACTACCCCGTGGAATTGTTTCGGATGTGATAGTGAAAATCGAGGATTTCTACTATCCGGTGGACTTTTTAGTGCTTGATTATGTGGCCAAGGACCCAACCAAACAACCTACGGTGATTTTGGGTCGACCGTTCTTAGCAACCGCGAATTCTCAAATTGATTGCAAAACGGGAACGGTTGACATGACATTTGGAAACCGAAGGTTGAGGTTGCATGTTTTTTCCGGACTTATGAACCCTCCAGTTGATGATGAATGCTATATGGCGGACGTCGTTGACACGTGTATACCTCTTTGCGACACAGTCGTAGATGGGGAAAACACAATGGAGGATTGTTATATGTTTGACAGGTCACAGGTGGAGATGGATAAGAGCATAGACGAGGAGGTGAGAAGTTTGGAGGTGCTTGCGGTTAGAGAGGGAAAACCGACATGGACGCACCAAGTTGAGAGTTTACCGGAGAGCATCGACACCAAGTTGAAGCCGTCATTAGTAGAGCCTCCGGAGGTTGAATTGAAGGTGTTACCTAAGCATCTCAAGTATGCTTATGTTGGTGAAGGCAACACGCTCCCGGTTATCATTGCATCAAACTTAACCGTGGAGCAAGAGGAGAAATTGATGGATGTTTTGGTCACTAATCGGGCGGCGATTGGATGGACCATTGCTGATTTGAAGGGTATTAGTCCCTCGGTGGTGATGCACAAAATCATCACGGAAGAGAATGTGACTCCCATTCGAGATGCACAACGGAGATTAAATCCAAACATGCGGGAGGTAGTGAAGAAGGAGGTGCTGAAATGGCTTGATGCGGGTATCATTTACCCAATCTCGGATAGCCAATGGGTGAGCCCAACACAGACGGTTCCCAAGAAAGCGGGCATACAAGTCGTCAAAAATGACGCAGGTGAAGAGGTAGCCACTCGGCCGGTAACCGGGTGGCGAATTTGTATTGACTATAGGAAGTTGAATACCGCAACTTCCAAATATCATTTCCCTTTACCGTTCATTGATCAAATAGTTGAGAAATTATCGGGGCAAAAATTTTATTGTTTCTTAGATGGCTATTCTGGTTATAACCAAATCGCCATCAATCCGGAAGACCAAGCAAATACCACATTTACTTGTCCCTATGGCACTTTCGCATTTAGGCGAATGCCGTTTGGATTATGTAACGCCCCCGCCACCTTCCAAAGGTGTATGATGAGTATCTTTTCAGATATGGTGGGGAAGTCTTTGGAAATCTTCATGGATGATTTCTCAATTTTTGGGTCATCTTTTGAGGCTTGTTTGGATCAACTAGATAAAGTGTTAAGAAGGTGTGTCGAAACTAGTTTGGTCTTAAGTTGGGAAAAGAGCCATTTTATGGTTCAAGAGGGAATAGTGTTGGGACACGTGGTGTCAAGTCGTGGGATAGAGGTTGATCATGCAAAGGTACAAGTCATATCTACTTTACCGTATCCCACGACCGTTAAAGGTGTTAGGTCATTTCTAGGTCATGCGGGTTTTTACCGGCGGTTTATTAAGGGTTTTAGTGACATAACCAAGCCTTTATGTAACTTGTTGTTAAAAGATCAACCGTTTGATTTTAATGAAAATTGCCAAAATGCTTTTAACAATTTGAAAGAGAAGTTGGTTGAGGCTCCAATCTTGCAATCGCCAAATTGGTCTTTTCCTTTTGAAATTATGTGCGATGCAAGTGATTATGCGGTGGGGGCCGTGTTGGGACAACGGGTCGATAAGAAACCTGTTGCCATATACTACGCGAGTAAGACTCTTTCGGATGCACAATTAAATTACACTACTACCGAAAAAGAGCTACTTGCGGTGGTATATGCATTGGATAAATTTCGGGCATATATATGGGGTAGTAAAGTGATTATTTATTCTGATCACACTGCAGTTAGGTACCTCATGGAGAAGAAAGATGCAAAACCGAGGTTAATCCGATGGGTGTTGTTGCTCCAAGAGTTCGATCTGGAGATACGGGACAAGAAGGGTACCGAGAATGTGGTAGCGGACCATTTGTCCCGGTTGATGGTTGATGAGGATCCTAAATCGTTAGAGATCAATGAGTCGTTTCCCGATGAGTATATTATGAAATTGGATAAGTTGCCTTGGTATGCTAACATTGTGAATTATCTTGTTACAGGTGACTTACCGGCACATTGGGATAGACGGAAGAGGCAACACTTCATGTCCCAAATCAAGTACTATCGGTTGGAAGAACCGCATTTGTGGAAGGAGTGTGCGGATCAAGTTATAAGGAGATGCATTGATGACGAAGAGATTCCAATCGTGTTGCAGCATCTACACTCATTTGCATGTGGTGGTCACTTTAGTGGTCACAAAACGGGTCATAAAGTGTTAAATAGTGGTCTTTTTTGGCCTACTATCTTCAAAGATGCAAATGAGTTTGCCAAAAATTGCATAGAGTGTCAAAAACTAGGGGGTATTTCAAAAAGGGATGAGATGCCCATGCAACCAATCCTTGTAGTCGACATCTTTGACGTGTGGGGAATTGATTTCATGGGCCCATTCCCCAATTCCTATGGCAATTTGTATATCTTGGTGGCCGTTGACTATGTGTCAAAGTGGGTCGAAGCAATAGCCACCAAGACGAACGACCACTCCGTAGTGTGTAATTTTGTTCAAACCGATATTTTCTCAAGGTTTGGGATTCCTCGAGTCATCATAAGTGATGGAGGATCTCATTTTAAAAATTTTCAGTTTGGGAAACTTCTTAAACGGTTTGGTGTTGACCATAGGATTGCTACCCCCTATCACCCGCAAACAAGCGGGCAAGTTGAGGTGTCAAATAGGCAAATCAAAGAGATTTTGCAAAAGACCGTGCGGGCGGACCGTAAGGATTGGTCAATTAAATTGAACGACGCCTTATGGGCCTACCGTACGGCACATAAGACACCTATTGGCACTACACCTTACCGGTTGGTTTATGGTAAAAATTGTCATTTACCGGTTGAACTTGTGCATAAATCGTTATGGGCTATCAAAGAGGTTAATGTTCAATATGACGATGCAGGTAAGGAAAGGAAACTTAAGTTATGCGAGTTGGAGGAGCTACGGGAAATGGCATATGAATGCGCGTCCAACTACAAGGTTGGAATGAAGAAAGCGCATGATGCCAAGTTGAGAAAGAAAGAGTTCGAGGTTGGCCAAAAGGTGTGGCTTTACAATTCGAAGCTCAAGTTCTTTCCCGGAAAGCTCCGGAGCAAATGGATGGGACCCTATGTGATCACCCGGGTCGGACAATTGGGTGATGTTACCATCGAGGACCCGAAGGATGGGGTACGACAAACGGTAAATGGTCATCGGCTAAAACCGTTTCTTGATGGTAACGAGAAGGTAGACGAAAATAAGGAATTGGTGAGCTTTGTGGCAAGCACACCGATTTACGAGGTCGACTAACAAGGACCGGTAACATTTTGTGTAAAGTTATGTACAATTATTTATTTGTTTGTGTGTTTTGTTTGTTAATCGTTTTTGTTCCATACTAATCTCTCTTGATTGTGTGAAGTCCGAACATTCCGAACGGGTCATGAAGACACAAGGTATGTGTTTAGGCTTTGTTATGTGCATTGAGGACAATACACGACTTTTTGGGGGGTGGTAGGGCCGTTGACGGTTATTGCGTTTTCAAAATTTAACTTATAAAAAATCACAAAAAGATTTTTAATAATTTTTAGGATTTTTGTATGTACATAGCTCCTTTATTAAAAGTTCATAATTTCTTCCTATTTTGAAAAAAATAATAATAATAATGTTTTGAGAAACCGTCGCCGACGGTATACATCTTCGTCGCCTACGGTTCCCCTAAGTTGTCCGTCGCCCAATTTTCACCGTAGACAGCGTGTTAGGTCGTCGCCCACTTTCACTATATTCAAGCACCGTCGCCGACGGGGCATCAGGCCGTCGGCGACGGCTCTCCTAAATTCAGCCGACGCTGATTTTTTTTGTTTAAGTCAAGGTTCGAACCCAAACCCCCTTTGACACTTGCAAAACTCGTTCCAAACATAGTTTTAACCATACAAAAGTCTTGAAAACCTTATCACATGCCCACATAACTTCATCTAGCAGATCCATATGTTCTAACTTCTTCTCTTGCAACCCATCTTCTTCACTAAGTCACCAAGAACCCTAGATCTTCTCTTCTCATAACTCCTTCAATTCTACACCAAATCAGTCGATTCTTAAGCCTAACTTGTGTAGTTTTTCAAGAGGAACAAAACCCCCATAACGATTTCCATCAAATCTTGTTCGTTTGCACGATTTCTGGACGTGAATTTTAGGGTTTGAAGAGTGTTTATCCAAGTTTCTTGTTTTGCACTTGTTCTTAGTTCTTCTTGTCATCTAAACATCAAAGGTATGAAATTTCAGTAAATTTATGCATGATTATTATATACATTGTTGATTTCTTCTGAAATTTTAAGCATATTGTTTAAGAGTAGGTTGTTTATCATAATGTAGGATGTTTTAGCATAAACTTAAGAATATGTGTTTGATTTGGGTGGGATTTGAGCATGCTTTAGTCTTGGTGATGTGATTACACTAGATTTGTGCATGATTGAACATAGTTGTGATGTTGAATATTGTTGAAAACATGAAATTTTGCGAAATTTTTGGAATAAACATGTTTAATCAATATAGATGCTAAGATGTGCGACTTTGGAAGTTTAAAAAGGCGATTTTACATCTAAAATTTGACTGAAGTTCAACATTGCACACCATGTTCAAAGTTTGAGATTGTTGAAGGTTTGGAGTGTACTAATTGTTGTTGTCTTTGTCTTGTGATTGTAGCCATGCTCCGAGGAAGTAAGAAAGCAAAGACCTCCGGTCAAGGTTCATCTTCGGGAGCCGGTTCGGGCTCCGGGGTATATCAAAGACGTTTTGAACAACTAAGTAATGTAGTAGAGGGTGATGGGCAACTTATTAGGCAAGATTGGGATTGGGAGGAAGAAAAAAATAGTAGATCGGCTTCGGCATGGAAGGAAGAGAAAACAAAGGCTCTTTCTCGTTACAACAATAAGAGGTTAGAAGCCAAGATGTGGAAGATGAAAATGGTTACGGGTGTATCAAAATCCGTACCCGAAAGAACAGTTTGTGAACGTACGGTAGATGTTGAAGAGTTTAGGAAGATTGGTATAGTGAAAAGGTTTGAGAAACTTGGCTGGGAACGGGTGATTGATTGGTGTGAGGATATCACTACTCGGGTATACTTGGGGGCAGTTTGTGAGTGGTTATCCACCCTTCGTTTTGAACACTCTGATAGACCGGCTCATAGGTGGAAGTTGATTGGTAACATTGGAAAAAATCAAATGGTCATGTCTTTCGAACATATGAATGCTATAGCGAGGTTTGACTCGCTTGGGGTCGACGCGTATGAATATTATGGGTATGATCAGTTTTTGGACAACAAGAAAAACGATGCGGACCCAGTGAGGCTTTTAGAGGACACCCTACTAGGTTCTGGGGGTGCGGGAAAATCGAGAAGTGATTTGTCTTTGATAGGAAAGATACTCCAAGGTATCTCGTTAGAGAACATTATGGTACGGTTAGAAGACCGTGGAAAGGTGAAGGCACCCGACTGTCGGGTTTTGCATGCATTGTTATATGGGACGCCCAAGCTCTCGTGGCGTCAAATTGTTATGATCAACACATGGGATACACGGGAATCATATAAACGAAAGATGATTCCTTATGCAAGGTTGATTAGCGCTATGATTCTCCAACAGAATGCATTACCGCAAGACTCACTGTGGGTGTCTAAGCCCATTGATCAATTCAACTTCGCCTCCATGAGGCGACATTGGAAAATAACTGTGAAAGCTTTTGGGCATTTGCATACGGTCGAAGATGAGCAAGGGGATAGTTATCGGGTTAATGACAAAGAGGGTGATGAAGAAGGTGATGAAGAAGAGGGCGATGAGGAGATGCCCGATGTTGAGGAGGAAATTGATCCTTCCGGTCCGCGGGGACCGAGGCAAAGGTATAGGAGGAAGCATAGGGAAATCTCTGCCAATGTGGCAGATTTTGTGAATCAAAGGCAAATACCGTCATATCGGTTGTGGAACCGTGGAGATCAAGCGATCTACGACAATGTGTCGGCGGGTATTGGTGAAGCAAGAGAGTACCATGCTAGTAGGAACGAATGGGAAGAGGCGCAAGGGGCGTATTCGCAGCAACAATGGGGTTTTCAAGCATCTTTCCGCGAGAGGGTGGAAAAGCAGTTGGAGGAACAACAGCTGCAACATGCGTTACAACAATCACAAATGGAACGCATGATACAGTTGCAAGAGGAAGAAAGGGCCCATAGACAGGCATGGGAAGAAGAGGCGGCTAGGAACCAAACTGCACAAAGAGAGTTGGACCAACGCCGATGGGGAGCGTTGGCTTTCTCTAACCAAATGGCGATTAATAACTTCAAGGTGCTCCATGATCAAGAACGCCATCAAAGAGATTATCAAGCCGGTCTCCCATATGTTGAACATTCGGGTTAGACCGATTACCCCAACCTTCCTCATCCGCAAGGGCCATCCGATCCAACCCCTCATTGGCCCGAGGCAGTCGGCTCGAGTTTTGTTCCAATGCCATACCAACCACCACCTCAACAAGAGTCAAGCCCACTAGATAACTATAGGGAGATGTTCGAGTCCCTCACTGGTTATCAATACCAGCCCAACCCGCCAGTGGATCCAAACGAGCGATATCAGCGGTAGAGGTATGGTATGTCTTTTATTGTTGTTGTTGTTGTATATTATATTTTTTTTTCTTATTTTCATTTTGTTATTTAAATTCTCACCTAGTTAAATGAACTTTGTGGGTGTGTTCCCTATATAACCCTCATGAGACCTCTCGTCCTCCTAAGCTATTGGGGGGTTTAAAAGGGCTTGTTGCATAAGCTAAATGCAACCGTGATTCCTACGAAAGTGAGTTAGGTTTGTTGTTGTTGTAATTTATTTTCCACATAAATCAAAGTGAAATAACGTATAGCTTGGTAATATTTTCATAAAAGTGGTAGAACTAGGTAACTAACAAATTTTAGTGGTTGTGAGAAGCATGCTTCTACACAAGGGTTAAGATTTGTAGGTACATTCGGTTCGTGGGACAACCGCTTTCATGAAGAGGAAAGGAGCATACGAGGAATGAGCTCACAAACCAGGTGCATACGTCTCTTTTTACTTTTGATCTTTAGATTAGCAAATAAGTGGAGTGTAATTTGTATATTATTTTTCCGGGGTGAATTTTTGGGGGAATTAGCCGTGTCACATCCCTTTTGTGTTTAATACTCTAGTTCTTACACATTGAGGACAATATGTGTCTCAAGTGTGGGGATGGGGGAGTAGTAAAAATTTTAGATTTTGACCCGTTCATTTAAATACTACACATTGAGGACAATGTTCACCTCAAGTGTGGGGATGGGGGAAAGTTTCAAAAAAAATTTCAAAAATATTTTGTTTTAAAAGCGATCTTAAAAGCACAAGTAACTAAGTCAACGAGGGATGTCACAACCCATTTGGTCTATTGTCATGGTCAAGTTCGAATTAATAGCATGACGGGTATTTAACGGGTGGTTATTTGGGAATAATCCGCCTAAGAAACTAGTCTTTTATGCATGTCACATACCATACCCTTTTAGATATGTGAGGTTTTGAGCCACTTTTATATCATAGATTACATACCTATGTTTCTTTGTTTGAGTGGACCATTAGTCATATATTGTAGAACTTGCAACTTTTGATACGTTTGAGACTATAGACCGAATACAAGCACAAGAATGATTAAGGCATTAGGTAAACCTTTTCTCTTAAAACCATTTATCTATCCTTACCCAAACAAATCCCCTAGTTGCCCATTTTGAGCCTAAACCTTTCGTTTGACCACCCTATAGCCCATAACCGTTAAACCTTTTCTTTTAAACCCGTGTGATGGAAATTCGATTATAGGAGTCGTTTTTGTTTAGTTGTTCTTGTTTGTTTGCATATATGTTAAAAAAAATCAGAAAATGTCATGAAAAAGAATGGAAAATCGTTGAAGAAAAACACAAAAAGAAGTGTTGATAGTTGTTGAATAAAAGGCGAATGTTGTTGCCTTAATTTTGGTGTTTATAGTTAGTTTTGTTAGACTAGTCTTTTGTAAAAAAAAAAATCGAATTTTCATCACCTTAGCCACTTTAAAATATCCTAATTCCTACCCTTTGCCTAGCCCCATTACAACCCTTCAAAGACCTTTTGACTTGTGCTTAGTATTCGTGATCAATGGTGGAGAATGATTGAGTTGCAAGCTTATGCGGGTATGTGTTCTAATCGGTTTTGAGTGAATATTCTTTGTAGTGCTAATACATTATAAATATTAGCCATTTTAGAAGCCGAGTGGAGAGAACATTGTGAGGGATGTGCATGAATTGATTGGTTTCACGGGCGGGTTAATCTTGGGTAACCATCTGTGTATGTAAAATCACATTACCGTTAAATATATTGAAAATTGTAAAGAATTTGAACTTTAGCATTACATTGAACCTTAACCTTCGTCTCGGGAATGGGAGTGTATTTGTTGTTCGACCCACGTGAAAGTGAAAAACAGATTTGCTTGAGGGCAAGCAAAAGACAAGTGTGGGGATGTGATACGTGGTCGAAAACCGGTGCTTGTAATTGCTTAATTTGATGTTATTGCATAAGTTTTAGTTTCGAATAGCCTACTTTTGATTAGATATGTATTTTGCAGATCTAGCAGAGTTTAAGGAGCTTTTCGGAAGCTTTATGGGTCACCGGAGCAAAAACGGAACCACTGGGACGCGAAACGGGTCAACCGGACTCAAGAAATGGACGAAACCGAAAGTCAAGCATCTGGGCACCGTCGCCGACGCCCATATGGGCCGTCGCCGACGGTATGTGTAATATGCCATCGCCTGATTTGACCGTAGACAGCGTGTTAAGCCGTCGGATCAAATTAAACATCTACACACCGTCGCCGACGGGACATCAAGCCGTCGGCGACGGCTCCCCTATATGCTGTCGTGAATTTTGTTTATTCCTTGGTCTTGGAACGAATCTTGAGGGTTGTTGGTCATCAATTTCGGGAGTTACACAACACTTTGAAGTTTGAAAGTGATCTTGGAGCCTAAAACTCACCATCATTCACGAACCATTCCATCATCTATCATCTACACAACCGAATCACAATCATTCATCCCCAATTCACCATCAAAACCCTAATTCATCCAATCCATCATCCTTCTCACCATCATTATTCCATAAACCCTAATTCTCCATCAATCCTTCATCCTACAAGCTTCAAGATGACTCCATCCGCATTCCAAGCATCCGGTGATCAAGTTGCATCAACCATGAGCGGCTAATCATCTCGGTTTCACCCCGGTGTAGGTAGTTGTTAATTTTAGGGTTTCAATTTGTTCTTGTTTCATCTTAGTGACATTTTGTATTTGGTTTTTGAAACATTTGACAATAGTATTACATTTGTTACGAATTCGTGAATTGTCGAACGCTGTTAAAAGTTATGACTTTGCGAAACGGTGATATGTAATTGTACGTTGTCGTTGTTAGGATTTACTTGTGTTGATTACAAAGTGTCTTTTTGTCCGTTCTTCGGGGCGTTGATAGCTAGTAGCACCTAAGTCACGGTACACTAAATCCGTTAATCGAATGCATTTGAGTTGAAACTAAAACTTGTAGAAATCCTAGGTTAACAATTACCGAAACCAGGTGTGATTCCTTTTTATCATTATTGTTCTAGTAACCATTTTTCTTGCAATCGTTAATTAGTAGTTGTTAACCATTCGCATCAATTCATTTAGTTAAAAATCATATCTCTCCATTAAACGAAAATACAAAAATACTTTAGCAAGCTTCATAAATTGTGACAATTGTTTTCATTCATTCAAATCCACACACAAACCACATACTCTTCGTGGTTCGACCCCTTACTACCACTAACACATTGTTAAGGGTAATTTGGGCTTATAAATATTATCTTTGACCGGAGCGCGACACTCCGATCAACGAGTGAACCCAAGACATGTACAACTTGCTTTTTGTGCAGGTACATTGAGCGACACCTGCACATGTGCATAACATATATTATAAATAGAATGAATACATGAAAGGTAATATGAATAAGTTAATAAGTTAATAAAATAAATACATTGTTTGATATATGAACAAGTGAATAGCATAAGACAAATTTTGATACATGCACATGTGCATAACAAAAAAAAATTAATCAAACAGAAGGTTATAATAGGTATACACATAAGACAAAATTGTGATACATGCACATGTGCATAACAAAAAATTAATCAAACAGAAGGTTAAAATAAATATATACAGAAGACAAAATTGTGATATATGCACATGTGCATAACAAAAATTAATCAAACTTGTGATACATGCACATGTGCATAACAAAAAATTAATCAAACAGACAGTAGACATAACATGACAAAATTTGATACATGCACATGTGCATATTTGTTTTATTTATTTTTTTTGTTTAAGCATCGGACATCCTCTGCGTATACGTGAGTATCGACCTGAATGTTGTTGCCTAAACGTTCTGCTTTATTTTCTTTGGTGTTTCGTTTAAGCTTTGGATCACCTCTGCGTATACGGGAGTATCGACCTGGTGGTTAAAGCCTAAACAACTTCAACTTGTTTTATTTTCTTATTTTGTTTAAACATTGGACTTTCTTTGCGTATACGGAAGTATCGACCTGATTGTTAATGTTTAAACATTCTGCTTTGTTTTCGCACAAATCACAGTTGATAAAAGTTTAAAGGCATTACTTGAGTTAGTGTATTGCATGATGAGGGGATATGCTGAGATCGTGGGGTCCATAAGAACTTAGTGCTATCTTAATATACCTTAACGTATCGGTAAGCATTTCGAAAGTTTTTAGATTGAGTTTAAGTGGACAACAATATCGTCAATCAATGTGAATCGTTTAGAGCATAAAATGAAATCAAGCTTAACAGTGTTAGTGATTTGTCTCATAAACTGATATGATCCTCTTACACAAACTCACAAAAATATTGTTTGTAAATATTTCTTTATTTCATTTCTGCATTTAATTTTTGTTATTGCGTTTGTGTTTCATAGTTTAAAAAAAATCCAAAAAGATTTTTGACAACTGATGTTGAAAAGCTGATATTTAAAATCTCAAAGGCTAAACAAGATGAACAGTTGGGTTGGTTAAATGGTTTGAAATGTTTAAGATGATTCATTAAGTTGAATCAGAATTTGATATGTTTCAAATGTTTAAAAAAAACAAACAAAAAAACAATTTTAAATGAAAATGATTCTTAAATGTTTAGTTGATTCATTAAATTGAATCACAACATTGTTTTGTTTGTAATAGAGTGTTTGAGATGTGTAGGTTTCTGATCCTGTTGCTACGGAAAGCCAGGAGATTAATCAGAACCTGAGGAGAGCTTAAACTTTAAAAACCAGGATTTGATTTCAATGGTGATAACAAATTCCAGACGGCGATCCCAGCTTGATGATAGGGGAGTCTGATGAGAGTTAGAGCCAGAGAAAGATCCGGGTATATGATTCCAGGAAGAGTTCCTGAAGAAGACCGATCGAGATTGAAGAGTTGTCATGTTGAAGACTCTAACTGAAGATTCCGTCAACATTCAAGGGGGAGTCTGTTGGTGCAGTTGTCTGTCGACTTCATCTTCGTTAGAGTCTTAGATTAGTAATGAAAGATCAAGTCACGCAGTTCGAGTTAAACAGGAAACAAAGGTGAACAAGCCAGTTCAAACGAAGTGGACAGTTCAAACGAAGTGGACTGTTCAAACGAAGTGGACAATTCAAACGAAGTGGACAGTTCAAACGAACTGGAAATGCCTGTTCAAACGAACTGGAAATAGTATAAATATGTGACTTGAGTTTTTCATTTGTAACTTTTAGATTCCGGTAGCGAGGTGCTGCCGAAGTGTCTCCAGACTTGTAAACGCGTTATAATCAATACAAGAGACAGTTATTAGTGAATATCAAGCTGAAACAAACTCTGATTCATTGAATTCCGCCTTTGAATCAGTTTAGAGCTTTTCTGAAGACTCGTTCAGATCGATTCTCGATCCTACATATTGGATAGTAAGGACATACCTCGAATTCATTGACAAAAGACATGTTTGATTTGCAGTGACGAACAGTGTAATTTTTTATGTCATTCATTCCGGGACGTTCAATTGGCATGCAATGGAACATGCCCATGTATATTTCTTTTCGAACTTCAATAAACATGGACCATGTGTATGTTTCAGATGCGTGTGCCTCTATGCGAAGACCGGTAGATAAGCGAGGGGTCGACATATCGCTTTTAAACTCGAGATCTCGTTGTGTATGCCGTTGAGCATCAATACTGGTTTCAAAACACATTAAAAATTGAACTAATGTGTTAGTTTCTGAGGAGTTGACTTTAAAACACGCGTTTGAGCTCTCGCATCTGGATGTAGTCTTCATCAAACAACACATCGGTATCTCTCTGAAATAACACGGGACCCATTCATGACGTATAGCAAACATCTCACAAAGCCACGGATGATTGTCTAGGTGATATTCATCCATTAACACATGCCATCTTTCTTCAAATGTTTGTGGTGTGATGAATAAATTCCACACCAGCTTATGTATTGACGAACGAAGAGTGGTATTATCAAGGATATCATTTGAAATCTGCAAATTAAGAAACATGGATAATAAAAGGTTGAATTATTTAATCATAATATATGATGTAATTGGAACCGTGATAATATTAAAAATATAGTGTTTACCTTGGATGAAAGTTTTCTCATTATGTGCCACATGCACAAACGATGGATAGAGTTTGTGAAAACGGTTGATACAGCTTGTTTCATTGATGCGTCTTGGTCAGTGAGAACAAAGATTGGTTGTTTCTTATGTGCAGCCAGAAAGGTATTTAGTAACCATGTATACGACTCTATAGTCTCATCGTATAACATGCCAACGCCAAAGATAACACATTTCTTGTGATGATCAACTCCGGTGAATGGCACAAAAATCATTTTGTATCTGTAAATAAAACATATGATATTAAAAAAATATTAATAATTCTACATGGTGAAAAAGTACAGTATCTTACTTGTTGGTGTCATATGTAGCGTCAAGTGCACACACATCACCAAAAGCCTCGTAATTTCGCAATGATACGAAATCAGCCCAAAAGAAAGATCGCAACTCATTGTCAACTATGACACAATCAAAATAGAAATCATTAAGATTGGTAACTCGAGATCTCATGGTATGTAAGAGGATATCTGCATCACGTTCACCGATGAATGCACGATGTCTCTAGAGCAATTTTTGAAATCTACTGTTGTGCCACGAACATTTTGAGGTCCGCCTTTAAGTGATGCTTGAATGTTATGTGCAACAGTTGGGCCGATTTTGTTAAGACTAGCTTTGTGGATGAATTGTTGCTCCTCAAATCCAAGTTTCCTGTTTTGTTTTAACATGTTGGCGTGATCGCTACCAATCATGCAATGGTTGTGCGCGGCGATGAAATCATATATTTTATATTGTTCGGTAACACGATCAAAACTCACTTTGATACGCGCACGACACCCGGAAACTGTGAATCGGCTTCGTCTGTGTTGTTTCTTGGATTTATCATATATGGTTGGAGCATTGGGATCAGATTCTGTGACCTGTGGTTGTCCTTCTCTTGAACATAATATATATCTATGAGTGGAGATTTTCATATTAGGATTGTCATGATATTTTTTGTTTTTCGAAGTGCCTATACGGGTAGAAAACCCGGATTGTGAAGCATACGTATTGTACATCATGACAACATCTTCCCAATGGGTAAATGTACTATTTACCACAGGAAGGTATCTAACATCAACTTGGGGTATCCGATACGGGGTGCCATTAGGTGTAGCATGTATGGCAGCCGTAATCGTTCCTGTAAGAGATAATTAATAAATTAAATGATAGTGATAAATAAGTAATAAATTAAAAAAACTTGTCAACATGATATAGGGACGAATAGTATAATGGTAATTAATATGCACATGTACATTGGCAGTTAATGTATGAGAAAGTTATTTTGTTTTTTTTTTCAATCATAATGCACATGTGCATAAATTTGCATTGTAACATAATTTGAGATGCATTGTAACATAATTTGATATGATGCATAATTTGTAATATGAGGCACTTAACACAATGCACGCGTGCATATAACATTGAGTAATCATAATGTACAACATAAAATAATTGTAAACATACAGTTAACAAAATGCACATGTGCATATAATATTGAGTAATCATAATGTACACCATAAAACAGTTGTGAACATGATACAAAGGAGTATATAATTGAATAAGTCACGTTTTACATAAAATGGACATAAAATACCTTTAGTTTCAAACCGAATGAATTGTAAGTGTTGATGTTTTGTGCTTGTAGGTGCTGTACCAGTAGATGTGGTGTTACCAGTAGATGTGGTGTCAACTGATAATGATTGATCAGGTAAATTAGCAGTCTCATAACCTACATTGCCTGATGTAAACATTGAATCAAGCGTTTGTATTTCAAACCCATGAAGGGTGTGTCGAGATGCAGCTGGGTTTGCAACTGTTGGGTTTGCAACTACTGTTGGGTTTGCAACTGTTGTAAACACAGGATTGCAACTTTCATTTGGATTAACAGCAGGTAAGGTATTGACATCAACATCAGACGGACCCACAGCAGAAATAGGATTTACATTGATATCAGATGGGCCGCAAAAACCAACATCGTGATGTGGATGATATGAAGAAGATGTTGTATGAGGATCATCATCAGCCGTAGGTTCAACTCCAACACGAGATGAGTCAGACGAAGCCATGAGTGTCCGAAATCAGTATACCAACGACGAAATCAGTATCAAAATTGAACCCACCCCCCGTAAAATGTGAATGTCCACGCCGCCGGGAACCTGCAGAAATCCGTCGTCGCCGTAGACCGTGTAGTCGATTAAGCAAAATATCCAACGAAACCATAGTTTAAAAAGACAACAGTGAAGATATACCTTAGGGTTGAAAAAAGACGGAAGTGAACAAGGGGAGAGGAGCACGCCGCCGTGAAACTGTAGAAACCAGTCGCCGCCGTTGATCGAGTCGTCGATTAAGCCAAATCTCCAACGAAACCCTAGGTTGAAAAAGACAACAGCGAATGTTTGAAGAATATGGCAGCGAACATAAGGAATGGAGCGCGTGTTTTTTTTATAAAATATCATTAATTACAAATGTGCCATGTGTTCACATTGGTTCTCGCGGTTCTCGTAATAAGGGGTGGTATATATATATAGGGAGAAGATCATGCGAGAACCACCCCTTATTACGAGAACCGCGAGAACCAATGTGAACACAACCAAAAATGCCTAAAAATCACACAAATTTTTTTTTTAATATTTTTTATAAAAAAATCGCTACTTTTCGAAGCCAAATTAAATTTTTTTTTTTTTTGCTTCTAAAAGTAGCGATTTTAACATAAAAAATATTTAAAAAATTTTTTAGATTTTTTTAGGTTTTTTTTTGGTTTAGTTTTTAGCATTTTAGCTTGGGGGGGTGGGGGAGGGGGGTTTAGGTTTTTTTTTTTTTTTGGGGGGGGGGGTTAGGTTTTTTTTTTGGGGGGGGGGGGGTTTAGGTTTTGGGGGGGGGTTAGGTTTTTTTTTTTAGGTTTTTTTAGCTATTTTAGGTTGTGTTCACATTGGTTCTCGCGGTTCTCACAATAAAGGTGGTTCTCGCATGAGCTCCTCCATATATATATATATATATATATATAGGTAGAGGTTCAACTAAGAATTTAATCTTCCCTAAGTTTCCTAAGAAGCAATCTTGAGCTTACATGTGGCAATCTCATTAATTTAGGTGAAAGGGTAATATTGGAAAATGCAAATTTCAAACAGATCTGTACTTAGTTTTAATCACACGATTTTCATTCCTTCTTTCATATTTTTCATTCATTCATTCATTGAGCTTCATCATCTGACCACATCTCATTCAATCGTTTTCATCATCTGACCACATCTAAATCAATCGCAAATCTCAATCTCAATCCTGCTGAATCGTTCATCGTTTTCATCGATTTGCCGGTACCTGCGAGATTGAGATCAATCCTGCTGAATCGTTCATCGTTTTCATCGATTTGCTGGAACCCTAGCTCCTCTGTTCATTCATTGATTTGCTGATTTATCCTCCTCTATTTTAATGATGTCTACTACTGTCGATGGTAAAATACCTTCTAGTTTTAATTTCATCTACTTTTTAGGTTTTTAGTTTTGATCTAAGTTGTGCTGGTTTTTATTTAAAAGTGTAGTTCTGAAGTTGTGCTGGTTTTTTGAAGTTGTGCTGGTTTTTTTATATTACATCATATTTTAAAGTGTAGTTTTGTAAAGTTGTGCTGATATCTTTATTTTGTGCTAGTTTGCCTGGTAAAGTTGTGCTTGTTTTTTGTGCTGGTTTATTGTAAAGTTTGTGCTGATATCTTTTATTTGTTCTGGTTTTTTGATTTGTTCAGGAGTTCGTATCTGTCCAACTACTGGTAATCAGTATTATACTCCTATTGTTCCAGATTCTTCCAAACCTGTAGTTGGTATGCATTTCCAGTCAATTGATTCTGCCTTTAATTTCTATAAGAAGTATGCTAAGTTATCTGGGTTTGAGGGTCGAAAGCATACTCAATCTTCAAAAAATGGTGTTGTGATTAGAAAGTACTTTGTTTGTGCGAAAGAGGGTTCAGCGACATCCTGTGCTGTTGACACGGTAAATGATAGTGTTGGTGCTGATAAAAAGTTAAATGACCGAAGGAGGAGACCTTCTAAACGTACCGGATGTAAGGCACACATCCGTATGTCTTTAACTCCAAAAAATACTTATAGAATTTCTCATGTATTTGAGGAGCATAATCATTCTTTTGTTGATGAAGAGGATTATCATCTTTTAGCTTCGTCTAGAAAGTTGACATTCACTGAAGAGCAACTGCTTTCTGATTTTTCTGAGATGAATATTGGTCCAGTTAGGGCATTCAACCTTATGAGAAAGATTCGTGGTGGATTTGATAAGGTTGGAGTGACGTCTACTGATTGTAAAAATTTTAAAAGAGATATTAATTTGTTCATTGGAGAGTTTGATGTGGACATGGCTGTCCAACGTCTTATGAAGAAGAAGTTGTATTTGCCGAATTTTTCTTGTGAATTTTATTGTGATGAAAAAGGTTCTCTTGCTGGATTATTTTGGGCTGATGAAGAAATGAAACTGAATTATGAGGTCTTTGGGGATGTTATGTCTTTTGATGCTACGTTCCGTACGAACAGGTATTTTATTCATTTTTTGTAGATCATTTATTCATATTTTTATTAAACTAGCACAATTCAGCAAGCAGTTGTAATATAATCAATTCAATTTTTAGGTATGACTTGGTATTTGTTCCGTTCACTGGAATCGATAATCATCATCACAATGTCACGTTTGCTGGTTCTTTGTTAGCATCTGAAACTGCTGAATCATATAAATGGCTTCTTCAAAGTTTTTTGAAGGCTTTTGGTGTTGCACCTAAGGTGGTTGTGACTGATCAGGACGCTGCAATGAAAATTGCCATCCGAGATGTTTTCCCAGATACCAGACATCGTTTGTGTATGTGGCATATAATGATCAAAGTTTCTGAAAAGGTAACTTTCTTAAACCAGCACAGTTTTACAATGTTATAATTTTTTAAACCAGCATAAATTAAACCAGCACACTTTTAGCATATAAACCAGCACACTTTAAACAATCCATTTAAACCAGCACACTTTAGCATATAAATCAGCACACTTTTAAACCAGCACACTTTGGCATATAACTCAGCACACTTTTAAACCAGCACACTTTCTTTAAACCATCACAGTTTAAGCATCATAGTTTAAGTTTATACATCAACTAGCACACTTTAACATATAAACCAGCACATTTTAGGATTTGTTTGCTGTTTTAATATACTAATTATTTTTTTTGTTATAGGTTGGTACTGAGCTATCACAAGATGAGGTTTTTAAAGAAGATATATGTGCTGTTGTATGGACTGATGCTCTTGAACCAGCATAGTTTGAGACACAATGGTGTGATTTAATGATTAAGTACAACCTTACTAGTAACAGCTGGCTGTCTGATATGTACAACCTCAGATCAGATTGGATTCCTGCATACTATCGTCATGAACATATGTCCGGTCTTATGCGTACAACATCTAGGTCTGAGAGTGAAAATCATTTTTTTGGTCAATTAACCAACAATTGTCATTAGTTGAGTTTTTGAGCCATTTTGATACTGCAATGGAATCTCAGAGGTTTAAGCGCAGCAAACGTGATCATGATACCAGATACACACAACCTGCCATGAAAACCAATTATGAATTGGAACGGGAAGCTGTAAAGATTTATACTCGGGGGATATTTTTTGATGTTCAAGAAGAAATTCGAATTGCTTGCAAGAATTGTATGTGCAGGCGTGAAGAAGAAGTTGGTGATTCAATTAAGTTTTATATTCTACAGGTCAATCTTCCCGGCCTTCATGAGGTATTTATTTATACCTTTAGTAGCACAAACATGTTCTGCTTTTTACAATACATTTTAAGTAGCACAGTGATTTATATTTACAATTAGAATTTTACATATATAAACCAGCACACTTTGTTATAAACTAGCACAATATAAAGCATTTGTTATTTGTGTAGGTTCTTTTTACTCCTAAGGATATGGTAATTAAATGCAGCTGCAACCGATATGAGCAGTATGGTTTGCTATGTAGGCATGCCTTTTGTGTTCTTCGTCTTTGTGGTATAAAGGAGTTCCCTAAAAAATATGTTATGGGGCGTTGGACAAGAGATGTTGTTCCAAAAAAGACAAAAGTTTCGAGTTTTGATCAAAATGCTGCTGGTAATCAAGTTGAACGTGCTTCCAGCATTGTGCGTGAGATAATGACTGCAACTGAACCTATTGTTAACCGTCTTGTTACAAATATGGACCTGTTATCGTTGTATAGAGACCAAGTGATCGAGTCGAAGTTGAAGGTTGATTCTGCTGACCTTCCTGCAGAATCACTTGACAAGAATGCAAGATTAGCTAATATTCTTCGTGCTGATCAGCCATGTTCATCGTCTTCTGCTACCATTCTTCCACCTAGTGGTATTAGAAACAAGGGGTGTGGTTCAAACAAACGCTTAAAGTCTTTTCGTGAGGTATCATCTTCAAGAATATCAAAGAAACCTAAAACTAGAGGTTGTTTGATATGTGGAGGTCATGGACATAATAGTCGGACTTGTAAGATGAAGACTACTGTTGCTGATTCCCAGAAGAGCAGTTAGTCGTGTGTCTTGGAAATCATGATATTTGGATTTGTTGTTTTTTTCATTTCAGTTTGGATTTCTTGTATTCTTATTATGTTTACAACATTCAACCAGCACATTATTAGTTTTTGTTGATTTGTAAATGCAATTGTCAAGAATTTGATTTTTCAACATTCAATATACTGTTTAAAACCAGCACAATTTTAAACTTTGTTCTTTAAAACCAGCACAATTATAAAACCAGCACAATTTTAAACTTCTTCTATGAAACCATCACATATTGTCATAGTGAAACCAGCACAATATTAATTGTAAAACCAACATAAAATTAACTTTCCTAATATAACTGTTAAAGCAGTACAATGTAATTGTTAAACCAGCACCATATTAATTGTTAAACCAGCACAAAATATTACAGACAACTACCAAACTAATGTTATATTGTTCAACCAACACAATCAATATTTCTTGTTCAATCTGTCATTGATTTTCTTTTCCGCATTTTTCTTGCATTCCTCTTTCTTTTCAGGCTCCATCTTCTCATACTTCTCTAACAGTTCCATCATTTCACCTTTCGCTAAGTTGATGTCGGATAAAAGTATTTTTCTTAAATACTTGTATCTCAGTTCAACCAACTCTTTGTCTTATTCCGGTGACTCTTTCGACAGCCCACTATCCCATTCCTTCTTGCTCACATGCTTCCCTGTGTATGTCTCCATGTGTCTCATTGCAAAGACACCACAATCTACAAAGTTCTTTTCCGTTTGCCACGACATTTTCATTATTTCTGGTTCCAAGGGCGACATCTGTGGGTGCATTGTTGGGTATTCAACTTCAAGGTAATCACATACAATTTCTTTCTGTAATTTGAAAATTTTCAAAATCAAAATCCCTAAGCATCACAAATATAATTAAAATAAACAGCACAGAATTAATGGGCATCAATATATTACCACTCTTTTAGCACGTGCCATTTTTTGTGCTTTTGCTTTCCCTTTCATGTTGTCTATAATCTTGATGTCTTCTCCCTTGAAATCAAAACATACAATGTAGTAGTGCTTGTTTTGTAGTATTGGAATGAACAACATGTCCACTTTCCTAATAGTTTCAAACCCGGTAGTCATCAATGTCGCGGCAATGTTTTCTCTGAAATTTTGTGTGCAGGTCTTTTTGTTCAGTTTTGGTTTGAAATTGTTTTCTCCCTGCACAGAAACCAGCACAATGTGTTATAAACCAGCACCAGCACAATGTGTTATGAACCAACACAATAATAGCATTTCATATATTAGACTAACCAGCTATTAATAAAACATTAATATTTCAAAACCAGCACAATGTGTAATAATCCAGCACATTTTGTTAAATGTGCTTTTTCTAATCTGTTATTAAAACCAGCACATATTAGAAAACATACCAGCATGTTGCATGGGCAGAAAACTCTTGCCGGTGAACCTTTGCTTCTGTAGACCTCTTCACTGTTTAGTACCAATGACCAAGCTGTTAGGACTTGGACATGTATGTATAAGTTCGGGTGAAGCGACTCCAGAAATACCCTTGAAAGGGTTGTGCTAAATGCTGTCTCAAATATAAACACCCTGCATTGTTGTAATACACATTAGTTTAAATACTTATTTTTATCCAATTAAGATTTTGTTGGTTTTTATACTTACCAGGGGTCGTCAACTGTCGAGAACATCCATTCGGCTATCCTTTCTTCAATTTTTTCAGTTTTTGTTTTTATTTGTACAACTCGCTGCATATATGGTGAACATAAAGGTTCGGCAGGGTGAGTTGTACGTTTGTTTTGTCTTTTTTTCTTCTGGTCTCCGGCGTTTAGGTCTTCACCTATGAATTCTTGTTTTTCACTGTCTTTTTTGGTTTCCTTTTCTGGTGTTTTAAAAACCTCTCCTTGCTGTGCTGGTTGACCAGCAGCCTCATTTCCTTCTTTCTTTGCTGGTTGACCAGCAATGTCACTTTCTCCCTTTGGTGGTTCATTAGCATCTTCACCTCCTTTCTTTGTTGTTTCCCCATCAGGTTTACCATCTTTAGCCTTTTCTCCACCTGCATCCTTTTCTTCTTCACCACCAACTCCATGATCAGCACCATCTTTTTTGCTGCTTGCTGCTTGTTCTGCCTTTTCTATTTCTTTTATAATCTCTGGCCACATTGAACTGGTGATTCTGAAAGGAGTTGAATCAAATTGTGAGACCACCATTTTTTTTTGTGATTGGGTAAGTTTAACTTCATTCCCTTCTTCCTTTTCATTCCCTCCTTCTGTCTTCTCTCCACTTCCTCCTTTTTTCTTTTCTTCATTCCCTGCTTCTGATTCTTGCTTCTCGAAATTGTACTTTTCACCATATATTACCAATCTTTTTCTCCACTCATCCACAGCATCCACAACCTCCTCACCTCTGTACTTTGTTAAACATTTTGCAATCATTTCGTGTGTTTCTTTGACATGCATGTCCAGCTCTTTTGTTTTGGATTTTATCAGACAAATCCATTCCTGAAAAGATAACCAGCACATTCTTTTTATAAAGTAGCACAAATTGTAAAAGTAGCACATTCTTTTTATAAAGTAGCACAAATTGTAAAAGTAGCACATTTTCCATTTTTATTTTTACATACACATGATAAAAGTTTACAATAAAAGTAGCACATTTCAAACTAGCACAGTTTTACAATCCATTTAAACCAGCACACTTTAGCATATAAATCAGCACAATTTCACATTCCAAATTCTAACATTAAACTAACATATACTAGGTATAAACTAGCACAATTTAACATTCCAAACACTAAATGTCATAAAAGTAGCACATTTTTCAACAAATGTCATAAAAGTAGCACATTTTTTCAATAACCATCTAAACCAGCACTTTTTTCAGTAATACTACAGATAAACACAATAAAATAGAAATTACCACTCCACTTGTTGGATTTGTAGGTGGAATTTGTGAGAGTTTTTTCCTGGGATTGTGGAATGTCCAAACTTTGTGTAATGTCTAGAGATTCTGGGAAGTCACTAAAGTAATGATTTCTAGCTTCATCAGTTTCCTTTGAGATTTTTTGATATGTGGATAGAGGTTGTTCAGCTGGTGCTTTTTTCTTCATCTTCAGTTTTACCTTCAAATTCTTTCGTTTTTCATTTTCTTCTGTTTCACCAGTTGTTGCTGCTTTCAAACTTGTTTTCTTCTTACTCTTCACCACCTTTTGAGTAGGTGTTTGTGTTGTCAAGGTGAGTTTCTGTGCTGGTTTCCCATCTTTTTCACTTCTCTTTCTTTTATTGCTTTCCACCACCGGACCAAGCTTTTTAATTGTATCATTTTTATGATACATTACAGCTGGTATCATCTTCTGTGTTGGATTTGTTCTTTGGTATGTATCATGAGCATAAACCAACTGATTGATTTACAAGTTAGTTTTTGTTATTATGTTTGATAAAAAACAATAAATATAGATCATTTTTAGATAACTACAACATACCACTAGAAATGTTATCGGTCCGATGTAATGTGCTGCTTTAGATTGGAACCAGCTTGTTGTCTTTCTGTTCAAGCAGTCGATCACGTAGCTGCACCAGTCAACATCCTTAATATCTACATCAGGTTGCAATGTTGTAAGGAATTTCATGTTGACGCTGCCACCGTGTGTGAGCTCTGCCATTATTGAGTTGAACATTACAAGAAAGTTCAGTTGAAATAGCCTTCCACTCTCCTTCTGTTCTTTCACAACATGAATAATATGATGCATTTTTTGGCAGTTCATCATCAATTTCAAATTGATTTCTAAACTCTGCAACAACTGGATCACTCATTGATGGTTTAGTCTCCTTAACCTTCACTTTACCCATTGGTATGCCAAGAACTTCTTGTACTAGGTTAGGTGTTATCACTACATTATGTGTACCTAGATTCAGTGTGTTGATTGTAGGTTCATAATTGTTAGTGAGCCAGTATCCCAGATCAGTTGGTATTTTTGTTATATCAAAGTTCTTCATGCTTTCAAATCCCATGTTATCTACTTCTGCTTTCTGTTCGTCAGATAACACTTGCATGAATTGAGCAAGCTTTTTTGGGCTGTTCCTGATTCTAATTCTTTTTTTCTTATCAAATTCCTTGAAAAGTGTTGATCGTATAGGTTCAAGGTTTGTGGCAACAGCTTTTAGTGCTGTTTTTTGTTTCTTTTCCGGTTGTTCGAAGTCACTGTCTGATGACCCTGCAAGTAATTTCAGAAGAAACATAGTAACCAGCACAAGTTATAAAGTGTACTATATATTAAAAAAACAATAACCAGTACCATTTTGATCATTTAATACATAATAAACCATGATTTTTATAATTCAAAACATCATTGTTACATAAGGTTCAGAAAAACATGATCATAATACATAACAGCATTGATAACATTAGAAAACTAAAACAAACAACATAAACATGATGATCATAGCAGGAGCTGGCTAGATTGCTACTTCCTTCCAAAATTCTTGACTGAGATTATAGGTTTTTCCTCATCTTCTTCATGTTTAGGTTGTAGGATGGGGATCTTTTGTTTTTCATCATCTTCTTCTTTTTTGGGTTGTACAACTGAGATTTCAGGTTTCTCATCAATCTCTTCTTTTATGGGATCTGAAGGTTCACCACCAGAAGTAGGATGATTGGTATAGCTTGGCCCCCAGATTGCTACTTCATTCCAAAATTTCGGACTCATATAATATTCCTTTTTTGTTGGTCTTACAACTTTGAGTGGAATGGGATGCAAAGGTTCATTATCAAAAGTAGGGATTGGTTCTCCTGGTTGTACAATTTGTAGTGGTTTGGGATTGTACAGCTCTGTTTTCACACACAAAAAAGCAACTGAAACTTATATTACTTATCTCCTGAATTTAAAAGTAGCACAGTCGGTAAACCAGCACAGATTTGGAACCCAAAAAACCACTTGTGCTAGTTTCTTCTAAAACACTAAAGTAGCACAGACGGTAAACCAAATAGAATTTGTGCTAGTTTACTAGAAAACACTAAACCCTTTGTGCTAGTTTCTTCTAAAACAATAAACTAGCACAGATAGTAAACCAGCACATATTTGGAACCCAAAAAACCAACTAGCACATAGGTTAAACCAGCACAGATAACCAACTAGCACATATTTGTATCAAAACCAGAAAACCAACCACAACTTTGTGCTAGATATTTCTAAAACACTAAACTAGCACATAGGTTAAACCAGCACAGAAAATAAACCAGCACAAAAAATAAACCAGCACTATTTCATTAAAACACAACGATCGATCTGTTTTATAAAATGCAGAACATGAATCAGTTTAGGCATATTAAAACCCTAGAAATCTGTTCGTTTACAGATCCTTAACAAACCTTCGAAATCGTCATCAGGTTTTGTTTCTTTATGCTTCTGGCTTCTTGTAGATCTCTTAGAACCTGTGTAATCGATTTGATTTCGAAGAAACTTAGAAAAACCGTACAAAATTGAAACGAATACACCAAAATGCAAAAAAAAAAAATGGAACGTACTCTCTGAATCCATCGTTGATGCTGTTTTTGTTGTTGTTTGTTCGATTTTCGTCTGTCTGATTGTCGATTTTAGGGGACGTTTGTTAGCGATTGGGAAGTTTTGAGAGAGAGTGAAGAAGAACTGTTTTTGAATCGTCAATAACTGCTTTGCTTTTTGTCCAGTACTATTTTTTTGTTTATGACGAAAATACCCCCGCGCGTTTTATTTTGTTTACTTATCTAGTTTAATATTAGGGATCTAATCTGGTCCATTGGTTGTTTGAAAAAATGGTGTAGATTGCTTCTTAGGCAACTTAGGCAAAATAGGCTTCTTAGGGGAACCGCCCCCTATATATATATATATATATAATTTGTTTCAACTTGTTGTATTCGATTTCAAACAATGTAATAAATTCTTTTAGCAATGAAATGAAATTTATTATTAAATACTTGTCACAATTTAGTGTTATGAAGTATCGAGCAATCTCGTTTTCGTCTCACTCCAATGTTTCCGCCATCGGTTGGTGTGTGACATTAGGCCTCTTGCTCTCTCAGACATATCAATACTCTACATGATTGGCGCTACTTGTTAGACCTCTTACTCTCTCAAGTTATTCTCTCGGTCATATCAATACTCTACATGATTGGCGCTACTTATTAGGCCTCTTGCTCTCTCAGACATATCAATACTCTACATGATTGGCGCTACGACCTCTTACAAGTCGTATCAGATATAGGATCGTAAAGAAGTCGAACTTAAAAAAGTAAATACACATATTAAAAAAAACATGTGATGATGTTTACTTGTTTAACATTTCTTTCAAATAACCCATGTCCATATGAACCAAACCAAAGCCCAAATCCAAAAACAAAATCAAGAACATAAGTTTACTACCATTTTCCCCCAAAATTGACACCTACCCATTTGAGTCTTGTCTACTGCTACACTCTCTTCTTCCTTTCTACATGTACTCATCTATTTGTATCTATACACCCCAGATTTGATTCCCCTTTTTAACTCCACTCTCTCTCCCCCATTTCTTGTTTCTTGATGCGCCTTTTGTTCACCAAATTCGCCACCACTATTCGATCTGCAATCTCTAACACAAACCCATCTCGAAATTTCAAATTTTTAACCGTTTCATCAATGGCGACAACTCCAAAGCCCAACGAAGAAGGCACAGCTAAGCGTTTTTGGGATAAATTCAGTAAAGAATCGATTTTGACGCTGTATACCCCGTTTGTTGTGTCTTTGGCTTCTGGGAATCTTAAACTGGATGTATTTGGGCATTATGTTGCTCAGGATGTTCATTTTTATAAATGTTTTGCTCAAGCGTGAGTGATATTGATCTGGGTTCTTGATTTTGGGCATTGTGGATGTTGGGTTGGGTTGTGTTTTGATATGGGTGTTTGTTTTGTTTTAGGTATGAGTTAGCTGAGGATTGTGCAGATGATGATGATGCTAAAGTTTCGATTGTTGAGTTGAGGAAGAGGGTTCTTCAAGAGCTTAAGAATCATGAATCTTTTGTACAAGTAAGGCCTTACTGTAGATTGTGTCTTGTTTATGCAAGTATTGGTTCATTGAGTAAAGGGTGTACCTATCTACACACTATTTTGCCTATTTACACACCAAAAAGGTGTTTTTTGTTCTTATATGCACACCCTGCAGTGTCGAATTGTGGCCAAAACGCGGCGTATTGTTCCGGTTAACCAGACAAAGACTGACGGGTGTCTGACGGGTCTGTTGACCGGACCAAAACGCCGAGCTTTGGCCGCGTTTTGGTCTTATCAACCAGACAAAAGACTGACACCCGGTCTGTTTGTCGTTGGCATAACGAGTACAATGGTTGATTGCTATTCTTTGCTAATATAGTTCAAGGTGCTTTTGAAAGAATCTAAGACTAGACACTCATGTAAACTATAGTAGGATAACGCTGAAACTGTAAGAGAAAGTTTTAGCCAATCTTTATATAAGGGTCTATGTTAAAATCTAGAAGGAAATTTTGAAAACACCTTCTTTTCACAACGGCTCTTTGTTTGATATTTAAGAAAGCAACGGTAACTTTGGAACATGGGAAGTATGGAATGAGAATTCTGTATTATGATTACGATACCAATATTTGAACATAAACAAATAACTTGCCTCCCCTAAAAAGGGTCCTCAGTTTAGTACCCTTCATTCGATTTTACGGCGGTGGTCATTTGGAGTTTTGGACCATTACCTGAGGGTATAATTGGAAATGTAAGTTAGTCGAGGTTTTTCTATAGTCTACTGTGTACACATACAAAATTTCCTGTTTAGAATGCTCTGTTAAACATTACATTATTAGAATGTATGGAGGAATATCTCTTTTTCTAAGCAGTCAATAGCAGGATAGTGATTATCGGGCTCTTCCAAAATAACAGTCTGAAATAACGGTCCAGAATAGTGGAATCACTATTATCGGCTCTATTGACCGATGTTGGCCGTTATTTTAGATGCCTTGGTTGACGTGAACTTAGAGGAAGATTCCATGGCTTATGATTAGATCATGTTTCAAATATTGGCACTTTTGAGTTTTGACTTTTGATATTACTATTAATTTTATATGTTTTACGTTTTATATATGTATACAAATAAATTCTGCATGATAAAAAATTACCGATATCCCAACACGATAACCTATATCTCAAATAATGGCCCTTGACTGCTATTTGATTTTGGACCGCTATAACTGCATGTCCCCTTTTACAGTATGAATTTGCATTACTATTTGGTTTTTATATAATGCATTTAAGTTTATATGCACATTAAAATCAAGATCTTATGTTGAAGTAACATATCATTTAGGAGTGGAATCTTGACTTGTCAAAAGAAACAACACCAAACCCCGCAACCTTAAAGTACACAAATTTCTTGTTAGCGACCGCCTCAGGGAAAGTTGAAGGAGTGAAAAGTCCCGGAGAACTGGCCACTCCTTTTGAAAAAACAAAGGTTGCAGCGTATACGCTTGGTGCAATGGCTCCGTCTATGAGGCTTTATGTTTTTCTTGGTAAGGAGCTTAAATCGCTTGTGGATGTTAATGGTGATGAACACCCGTACAAGAAATGGATCGACAAGTACTCCTCTGAAGCTTATCAGGTTTGTATTTACCTTTCCGGTTTCGGTTTGACTTTTAGGGTCAAAGTATTAGCCCGATTAGCAGCTACCACCAAGATTGATATAGCAAAGGCACTATATATTCTATATGTATAAAAAAACATGTCATGTAATTAAAGGTGAAACTTGGGCGGAGCAGGTGGGTGGTGTAATGGGTCTGAACGGTTGTATTATTTCAATAATAATCTTGTTTTTTTAGTAAAATGCTTTAGGAGGTTTAGGCATCAAAAATACACTTTGGACAACTTTCTACTTGCTTGATCGTTTTCTTTTAGCTACCTTTTAAAACCCATTTGAACACTGTTGTTAATAGTGAGCATAGCGCCTGCTATAGTGTTTAGCGTGGTGATGTAGCAATAGGTCGCAATCTGATTTGGCGCCTCCATAGCATGAAAATAGTGGGATTATATGTGTTTTTTTTTTGTTTTAATCAAAATAGCAATAAAATATACCTATAAAATAGCGGGATTTTAGTTTTTTTTATTTATAAATATACATATAAAAACAGCGTTATTGATAAAACATACATATAAAATATTTCTAAAATTTTCCTCTAGTGTATCGCTAAACATAAAATAGCGCCAGCTATTTCATCGCTATCGCTACGTAGGGTACAGGTAGCTTGTCCCTATCATCCGCTATTCGCTATTAACAACTATGCGTTTGACTCATTATATATAAACATAGCCTTAATCGACTAATGCATATGTAAATGGGTCAAAGTTCATAGTAAGATTTGGGGTAGC
>JARYGA010020583.1:0-46174 GCA_030545235.1 Helianthus tuberosus
CTCACCAAGGACTCAACTATCACGATAACTCGAGCCACGCGATGACTAGGGAGACGAATGCCATGAGCTGCATCCCAGTGGAAGCATGAAGCCCTCAAGGTCAATGCGCATGCTCGAACTTGTTATAGATAATTGGGCTACCTTGGGTAGTCGACGCCTAAATCACCCAAGGCACTCTATCATACGACCCGCCAATTTTACAACGAATGGAACTTATTTACGTTTTGAAACTTTACACTTTATCGATTTCTCGATGTAACGATTTTCACTCCCTACTTTATAAACGCGCAACTCGCACAGCCATCGCAATCTAAAACGAAATCCAAATGTTCGCAACAAAACTAATGAATAATTTATCGCATTCGCTCTCGTTTTCTCACTTCAACGCGACCTCGCTAATTCTAAATCGACCTGTATGTGTATGAATACAAATTTCAGCTATATAAATATATATATATATGTCTATATACATATAAACAAACAAGTCATTGTGTGAGAACTTAGGAAATTCGTGTCTCCTATGTGGCTCCTATGTGATTCGTATTACTACTATACTATCGCACCAAGTTTTTAACGCGCTCAATCGCAACGCAAAACTCAAAAATCATTATGATCGAATCTCACTCCAAGTCTCTTCCTGTCTAGATGCCTTCCAACAACTCTACCTCGAGACGAGTAGCTAGGAGGAAAGCCAAACGAGGCGCCGAAAAGAGGATTGCTTCACTTGTGATTAAGGAAGTGAGTAAGCTTAGTTCTCAAATCGCCGCTCGAGTGCACTCTCTCAGCCACTCTCGAGCTTCGGAAGACGTTAAGACGGGAGAGCCGCAATCTACTTTTCTCTACAAGCACTTCAAAGCCTGTGACCCGATGGAATTCACGGGTGAAGGAGGTGCGACTCAACTACTCCAGTGGTTCGATTCTATCGAAGTTACCCTTCGTCAAAGTGGGTGTCCCGATAGTCTTCGTACTACTTGCGCCACCGGAGTATTCCAATCGCGAGCACTCGACTGGTGGACCGCCGAACGTAACAAACGTGGGATCTCCGCAGCTTACGCTCTCTCTTGGTATGAGCTGAAAGAGCTCATGGAGAAAGAGTACTGTCCTCCTCACGAGATTAAGCAGCTGGAAAACGAATTTTGGGAAATTAAACAAACTGAAGGTGACAATGCTGGCTACACCGCAAGGTTCAAACAGCTCAGCATAATCTGCCCAAGTCAAGTCAACACTCCGGGAAAGGCCATCGCGAAGTACATTCGTGGCTTGCCTGAGTGTGTGGGTGATTTTGTCGAAGCTGCAAGACCTGCTACCATCGAAGAAACATACCGCTTAGCCGCAGAAATCAACAACAAACGACTCATGGAAGGGTTATTCTCAAAGAATCCTGTCAAGCAAGCTCATCAAGCAATCACCGGTAATCCTTCAGGCGAACATGTTGACGAATCTTCTGATGAATCTACTGACGAATCTGCTGGCGATTCCTCCAATGAATCAGCTAACGATTCTTCTGACGGATCTGCTAACGATTCTTCGGACGGATCTGCTGCCGATTCTTCTGACAAATCTGCCGACGGATCTTTCGACAAATCAGCCAAAGACTCCGCAAGCGAGTCTTCAAACGAATCCTCCAACGACGACCCTCCTTCGCAAAACACCGACAAACCCAGCCGCAAGCGAAAGACTTCAAGCCCGAACTCAACAACAACCGAACTGCTGCAACCGGAACCTCTTCGAACAGTTCCGATGTTTCCAAAACGAGCTTACACTGGAGCTCATCCTCAGTGCTACTCGTGTACCTATCATCATCCAGTTGGGGCTGACTGTCGCTATTGCAATAACTGCAACCGTTACGGTCACTTCACCCGCAACTGCCGCATCGAACCGTGAACTCGAGTACAACAACAGCAGCTCCAGCAAAAGCCTTCAAGCATCAGACATCTAGCAAGCGTAGGATAAAGTTGTACTGATACGATTCTCGACGTTTATTTCTAAGTTTTGAACCTACTCTCTTATTCGAAGTTACCACTATGAGTAACATTAACTCTCGTTTTCGTTTTCTCTTCCGCTCTCTAATCGTCGCACTTAGACTAGATTCACACACATACTATATACTATATACTATATACTATATTGCGAAATAATGTGTTTTACCCTCACTACACTCTTAGAACAAGGTACGATAAACGTGCAAGGAACAAATAATCGCGGGTGCACACGGGATTATTTGGGTCAGTGCACGGTGATCGTAGTGAAATCTAAAAGTGCCATAGCATTTTGACAAAAGGTGACACCAAAACACGGGATGAAAGTAGTAGGGGTCGGGCAAGGTGTGTCTTATCATACTACCGAAGTTCCGTGAAGAAAGTGCCACGTGGAGTTGAACGTTATTAGACCTATATACTATTGTGATTATTTTCAACACACTACACTCAATCGCAAGGCGTAACAACTGAAGCTACATCATTGCAAGACTTGTCGTAAGTCTGCAAACGCAATGCAATCGCCTCATCGATGGACTCTGGGGAGTCTACCTCGCAGGACAATTGCATCAACGCAAGACTGGTCGAAAGTCTATAGCGAGCAATCTCATCAAACACACGAACGCTCACGACATTATCGGATGAGGACCTATACTACCCTCCTCGATAGCCGTGATGCGCCGCAACGTGACGTTAAGCTTACTCGAAACAAAACTCGACTAATCGCAATCATTTATTATGTGTGTCTCGAAATCTCTATCGCTTATTACGTGAATCTTTATCGTCTGCTGTGTATCGATCTTTCGCTATACCATTACCCGTGATATTCGTGTTAAGTTAGCACATGACCTCGCTTCACGAGGTGAAGCTCATATGGTTAAGGCAGGATGTTTTAGCCATATCAGCAACCTTTCGTGGAAAAAGGCCATGTGGGGTCTAATGCTAGTCCGACTCTGTGGTGTTAATCAATCAAACCGAACCGCGTAAATCGAAATCGCATACCTCCATCGCTTGCAACGCAACTATCGATTATTGAAATTCGTTTATCATCACCGTCATCGCAAGTGTTTCATGTTTATCCGTTTAATCACCTAATCGCTGATCGTCTATCGTGTATAATCTACCGCTTATCGCTCGCTTGATGTTCATTGCAGTCTATGTGGTATTAGTACCCATGACACCGCTTCACGAGGCGAAACTAACCTGGCGAAGCATGGTGTTTCGCCATGTTAGCAAACTCTCGTGGAAACGTGCCATGTGGGTTTAATGCGGAATCTAATCGAAAACGCGCTAATTGCTTCTCGCTTATCAACTCGCTGGATTAATCTATTCAAATCCTATCTTATGCCCGGTCTGACTTTCTATCGATTGGGCCAAGTAAACGCAATTCTACCCGAGTCATATCAGCACACCTGACACTGCCTCACGAAACGGAAGTAATATGGGCAAAGCATGGTGGATACGCCGCTGGTACTTCCTATATATAAGTGTTTTAAACATATTAACGAACTTCCGTGGGAAGGTGCCAAGTGGGGCTTGATACCAAATTATTCTTTTCAAAAGGTTAAAACTGATTTTTATAAAACTTTTATTAAAACCATGGAACAAGTGAAATTCCTCACAATGTGGAGTTAACATCGAATCAGCTTAACTCCATGTTCCAAGGGAGTTTCATGAGTTCAAATTTTCCTTAAAACCTTTTTCAAAGATCAAAAGCAAGATTTTCTTGAGATATTGGTTCAACATCGAGTTCAACTGGAACCCATATCATAGGAGAGTTTACGTAACCCTTATTTTCATTTTCAAAATTCCTTAAAATGTTAGAAACTTAAACTTCCTTGCAACATCGGTTGACATCGATTCTGTTGACCGCATGTTAAAAGGAAAAGCTTTCAAAAGATTTTCGTCCTAAACCCCTTTTCAATATCTGAAACGAATGCTTCTTGTAACGTTGATTAACGATCAACTCAGTTAACTCTACGTTATGAGAAACCCTTCAAATTACAATCGCCTCGAACTAACGAATTCTACACAAGACAAGGTACTTTGGAATGCCAACTCGTGGGATTAATACTTTCGTCTTTACGTCGCCTTCTCGCTAATCGCAGTCGATCTCTCTCTTATTCGAAACGTTCACGCTGTCAACTTACGGTCAATCGCTCGTTGTATCACTACTTATACAAGACCAACTCTTAGAAGTCTACCCATTGGATTAATTTCGGGACGAAATTTCCTAAAGTAGGGGAGACTGTAACAACCCGCACTTTTGTGCGTTGTTACTACTCGTTATACTCGTTACGCCTAGCACCAGAGATTCGGATCATAATGTAATTATATCGTATACACCGCTATTCGAAGGATAATCGCATATTTTCGATATACAATATCACAATACTACACTATTATCACACTAACACTCACGGAGGCATTGAGAGAGGACCTATTCTACCCTCCTCGGTGGCCGTGATGTGTCGAACGTAAACAATTAACGCTAACAAGGACCCTCGGGTGAGTGCTGTAACTCCAGTCGTCATGACGATGATGACAATACAAGCAAACGGTACCCCGTCAGTCTTTGTGGCACCACACGAAATAACGTTCACGATGACATCAAGAAAGGACCTATACTACCCTCAGTGATGGCCGTGAAACGTCGCTAATAATCGCATACTCGAATCGAAACCAATTGGTTAATTATCGAAACTTTGGATTATGGATACGTAAGTACGACCCCTAGAGATATATATATAATAATAACAATATAATAATATAATAATAATATAAATTAATTGTGAAAGATACGCGCTTCGAAATCTATCAAAACGATCAAAAACGGAGAAGCCCGACCCGTCAGGATAGCTATCCGGACGGATGGACCATCCGGACGGATGGGCATGCGCACGGATGGCCATCCGCACGCATGGGCCATCCGCACGGATGGGCTGTCCGGGCCAGAACCTCCCTTCTCCTCTCTGTTGCCTATAAATACCATGTCACACCACTTTTCAAGTGATGTGACAGCTCCTATTCGACCAAACGCGCACCAAGACCCTTTTCTCTCGATTTCCTTGCGATTCCGGTAAGATTTCAACCTAAAACTTGTACTTCTACAATCTACACTCGATTCTACAACATTCTATCTTTCAAAACTCAAATTCTAACCGTGAAATCTGCGGATTTGAGGCGTTTTGAGGGGATGTCACCAAGAGTTCTTATGAACTTCAAGTTGGGATCTCATCTCACTATAAACGACTCAGATCCAGGTGATTTCCACATGTTTTAATGACAAATCACACCTAAATCTGTGCGATTTCTAGTTAACCATGAAGAACCACCATGAACGGCCAGATCTGATGGAACGGGGTGATTCCCGGCCATTAGAATGAGTCGGAATTGACGGAACTTCAAGTGTTAGTGTGAAAATTACACAACCCTAGTAAAAGCGAACGTATTTTTCCTTCCGTTAAACACTCGAAACAGTGCTCGGAGTGCGAAACAGACGTGTCCGTCCGCACGGCCAACATGTCAGTCCGCACGGACAGCATGTCAGTCCGCACGGACAGCATGTCAGTCCGCACGGACAGCATGTCAGTCTGCACGGATGACACAAGTCCGCACGGATGACACAAGTCCGTACGGATGACATGTCAGTCCGCACGGATGACATGTCACCCGCACGCACATGTCACCCGCACGGATGATGTCACCCGCGCGCACACCAATCCGCACGCACACCCATCCGGACGGATGACTTGTCATCCGGACGGATGACCTGTCCATCCGCACGGATGGGAACAGTCCAATCAAATGAATAACTTTTCAAGGGTAATCTCGCTTAACCGTATATCGTTTACTCTATTCTTCAAGGATCAGTACAGACACACTCGCAACCGACTCAATCAAGTTGTAATCTCGCTAAATACGCACTGTGAGTATACTTGACCCCCTTTTTAATCGAATTTTGGGTGTAACATACGTTTCTAACAAATCGAACTTATCAAACGAATTATTCAATCAATCGAATTATCATTTGCGAATAACTGTTATGCATAGATATACGTGATGCTAGTTACATATGTGCTAGGGCTTATACTCGCGACGTCCCACCACGACTAGTATAGTACTATTGCGCCCGACGGGGTCTAGTTATGCCATCGTACATTCGAGCATCGAGGACTTAGTTGGTAGTATCAGTTTTGTGAGTATATATGTCGTGTATTACGTTTATGCATGTGGAAATTCGCAGCACTTTTAATCTATTATGCTATACTATTCAAACCTGTATACTCGCCAATACTTTTGTATTGACAAATATTTTTAACGTATGTTGCAGGTTAGATCACAGACTATATCAAATCAAGCTAGGGAGTCTAGAAACTCAACTAAAATCTAGGTTGTCGGATTTGCATTGTTCGAGAGGACAGTAAATCTGTGATAACTTACGTGATTGTATTATTTGTTAGTATGGGATAACGAATGTATTAAATATTATCGCAATATAGTTGTTATGGATTCTCTTGAGCAATCTGATTCGCCTAGTGCCGCGCCCCGATGATTCCGCCATCGGTTGGGGTGTGACACATTCCATCTGATTCAGGCTTTGTTGCTAGAATACTAGGTGAAGAGGCTAGTGAGAAAAGAATCCCGATATTTCCAGATCTTGGAAGCGATGTGGATACCGATGATGAGGAAGAACATCTCAACAAAGCTAGAAAAGGCATTGATCTAACTAGTTTTAATTTGTTTTTTGCAGATAAAATGGAGATGTTGTACCAGAAGAAGATGGCAAGATTGAGGAAATAGCTAGAAGCAGCAAAAATGCAAGCTGCTGAAAATACAGAAGCAGGAGAAGAAATTGTCGAAGTAGAGAAAGTTGTTGATAAGATTGTTGAGGTTGAAAAGATTGTTGAAATTGAAAAACTTGTCGAAGTTGAAAAGATTGTCGAGATTGAGAAAATCGTTGAAGTTGAAAAGATCGTTGAAGTTGAAAAGTTAGTCGAAAAACTTGTTGAAGTTGAAAAAATTGTTGAAATTGAAAAGATTGTTGAAAAGGTGGTTGAGATCACTAAACCTTGCGAGAAATGTTCTGAATTCTGCAAATTTTGTGAAGAAAAAGATAAGAAGATTGCTGAATTAGAGAAGATTAAAGAAGATTTATTGTCCGATGTGAAGTATGTGAAGGAATCTTATGATGTGCTGAATAGAACAGTTGATGGTCTGAAAAGGACAAATTCAGAAACCGAAAAAGCAATGGATAAAATGAGTGCAACTTTAATGACAAAGCAGAGCGTCATCAATGATTATATTGAAGATTGTGCTCAGCTGAAGAAGGATGTGAAACTTGAAAAGATCGAAAGTGAAAGGATTAAACGATTACTGTTGAGTTATACTACATGTGATTATCTGATTGATCGCGTTTATCCTACTGTTGCAGGTTTGGACGCATTCAAGGAGAAAAAGACTGAAGATACTGATACTGGTAAGAAACCAAGTGTCAAGTATAACAGATGTCCGCCCCCGATCCATGAAACTTATTCTCCCAGAAAGCCAAATGAGGAGCGTTTAACTAAGGCTCTAAACATCAAGTTAAAGTCTGAAATCATTGATGAATTACCAGACAATATTGATGTTACATTCACAGCGTCTGACACTGATCATGAGTCTGAGTTAGTAAAGAAAGTTGTCGATCAGGTGTTAGATACGGATGAAGAGTCAAAGTCGGAGTCTAAGTCTGAAAGTCCGAGTTCGTCAGAAAGGAGTCCAAGTTCGCCGGTCAAAAGGGTTTATGATAATGAATTTCTTCTATCAAAATCTAATTTGAATGATGGATCAATCAAAGTGGCTTATACTTTGAATGATTCAGACAAATTATATTCTGATGAGGAATTTCCAATAAGAAGTGTCAAAACTGAAATGATCAAACAGGTTTTCAAACTAACAGAAATTAATATTTCTGAAATAAAAGATTTAAATCTTGCTGAAAAACCTAAAAAATACACTTCAAGAGTTCAACAGAGATTGAACAAGAAAAAGGGTTACAGTTATGGTTCTGGTTATCGAAAGAAACCAAACTACAATGGTAATCTAAAAAAGAAAGGTCTTGGTTTTAATTCATCAGAAAATTACAAAAATCAGAAAATTTATAAACCAAATACAAAATTTGTTGCAGGTGGAAGTTGTGAAGATGAGCAGAAGAAACCATTCTGGAAACAGTCGAATCAAGAGTTTCTTGCTGAAGTGAAGAAGAATGTGAGAAGGTTTGCTGAAAGAGTTGACAGAAGAACCTGTTTCAAATGCCAGGAAGTTGGACACATAGCTTGGAATTGTCCCAAGACCAACTATCAAAAACAGGAAGTTTCTTCTAACTCTGATATGAAAAAGAAATGTATTGATAAATCGACTTTGGAAGTTGATGAAACTTCAAAACGTTTTTACAAAAGACAAGTCGATTTGAGTAAACAAAAATGGGTTGTTAAATCTGCGGGTAATTCTGACAATGAATCTGATTCCATAAAATCAGAGGAGTCTTTGGTTGAGAAAAAGATTGTGAATTCCGTTCCTGAGTTGAACGATGAGAATTTTCCTCCATTGTCAAAGGAAAATTTGATGAAGAAAGTGGGAAAGGTAGAGATCTCAAATCAATTCTTCGCTGATAAGGGAGAATTTGATGTTGAAAAGACTTTCAATGGAAAAGTCAAACATATTTTCGGGAAGATGGTTGATGGGAAGGTTAAAACTGCAAAAGATTTTTATAAATCAAAATGTTGGTGGGATAGATGTGTCCCAGAATCTCCCAATGCTGGTCAGGCTTGGGGGAAAGTTTTTCCAAACTGAAAAATCTGACTTGCCGGAGCTCCCAGGTTGGTAAGAGTGGAGCAGGAATCGGCATTTTTCTTAGCAAATGACCATACAAGTGGTACAGTTGGTAAAGTACATGTGGTATATTTAAATTGTTATATTTTGATTTACAAGTGATTATGGTTGGTGAGTGAACCTGTAAGTGGTTGAAAGAGGTTTTCATTGACAATGTGGTTAATCAAGGTCATTAAGTTGAACTTGATTGGACCATTATTACAAGTGGTTAACAAATATATGGGGTTCATTACATTGAGAAGAGGAACTTAACCCCTAACCTACAAATGGTTTATTAAAATCAACAAAACTTATTTTCCGGAAAAACCATTTGATTAAAACAAACTTAAGTGTTTTACAAAATCAATGGGAAAATAGTTTGTTGTGAGGGGGAGTTCTGATTGTTTATGCCAAGTGGATGGCGAATTGAAGCGATTTGATATCGGTTGTCACTTTACTTTGTATAGTTTGTTTTCAAATTTCCTAAAATGTGTTTGCATTTTAAGGGGAGTAAAAATTAAAATTTTCAGAAAATCCAAAAACATTTGAAAATTTGAAAAAGACAAAAACATGATAAAATCAAAAATGAGTTTTGTTGTATTAAGAGAGGAAATGATAGTACATCAGTGGACGATCACAACATGCTAAAGAATTGGAAAGTTAAAAAGTGATAAACGGTCTCACTGATGATGTGCCAGTAGGTTTTTGCACATTTAGTAGATTGTGACGAGATATAAACTTAAATTTCAAACTTGCTTATATCGTGGGGAAACATCTCTCGGATATATGGGTAACCCCCGAAATCTTGTCTGAAAGATTCATTTTTCTGATATACTAGGTCTTTATACTCAGTGATATCTGGGGTATTATTCCGGGACTTCTGCTGAATGGAAGTTCTGACCTAGTCCTCGAATAATACTTTCTGCAATGCTTGAAACATAGCATCACCCTCAGCATATATGATAAGACAATAAAATTGCTTAGCAATGCTATTGTAAAAAAGATCCTCTAAAGGGGACACACCCAAAAGTTGAGTCATGATCTCTCTGCTGAACGGTAGTTCTGACCTGAGCTCTCATGATTCTTCATAATTTATTTCCCTTACAGATATCATTTGTGTTATAATTACCTGTAAGACTGAATATTGGGATCTGGATACGAGAGTATATTCTGAGGTGGGACACGCGAATAAGTTTAAGTGCTTAAGACATTAATCTCGTATCTCGAAACAGTTGAACTTTGTGTGAGAATTTAAGTGGATCAGTATACTGACAATCTAAGTGAATCGTTTAGAACTTAAAATGTTTAAAGCTTAACGGTGTTGGTGATTTGTCTCAAAAACTGATATGATCCTCTTACACAAACTCACAAAAATATTGTATGTAAATATTTCTTTACTGCATTTTATTTCATTTATATAAAAAAGTTCAAAAAGATTTTCGGTGTGTTTTAGCATAAATTTTGAAAAATTCAAAAAGATTTTAGACAACTGATGTTGAAAAGCTGATTTTCAAAATTCCAAGTGCTAAATATGACGAACAGGTTTGGGAAAGTTGGTTTGAAGATGTGTGAAATGGAAATGATATATATTCATGTGGTTCATCAGAAATTGACATGATAAATCTTTTTGTTCAGGTTGTGTCTTCAAGTGATTAGCAAAGTTTCTAAATTTGTTATATCTTATCTTTTATGAAACTTATGTTTTGGGTAGAGAATATGCAGGTGAATCAGGTTATGATACCTGAACCTGTGAAAGTCAGACTACGATCCCAGTACAAGTTGAGGGGGAGTCTGTTAGAGAAAGAGAGTCTGAAGATGCAAGAACTAGGAGCCAGAGATCCTGAAAGAGAATTAGAGAAAGGATAGATCAAGATAGAGATCCTGAAAGAAGTCCAAAGATTGATAAAGACTGAAGATTAAGAAGACTCGACACTTAAGACTCGTCAACATCTGAGGGGGAGTCTGTTAGTGCATTCATCTGTCGTCTTCATCTTATGTCGAGTCTCAGTTGCGTTGCAGATCTGAACGATCATGAATATGACAGATTGTTGGTTTCGCTTCGAAGTCAAATATGTAGGTTTCTCTTGAAAGTGGAACTTGTGGGTTTCTCTTGAGAGGTTTCTCTTGAGAGGTTTCTCTTGAAGCTGACATGTGTGTCTTCAAGAGAAACCTGGATTAGTATAAATAGGCAACTTGTCATTTCATTTGTAACAGTTTTCAGAAAGTGATACCGAGGTGCTGCCGGTTTTCCTATTGATTGTAAACATTGTAAAATCAATATACAAGAGGATTAAAGTGTGAATCAAGTTGTTTTCACATCCGTTTCTCTGTTTCCGCCTCTGAAACGGATTTGAGCTCTTCCGAACGACTCATTTGGGTCACAATCCGATCCTACAATTCATCATCAGCCGATCGGCGATCATCATTCATCATCAGCAGGCCTTCGATTTCATCATTTCAGTCACAACAAGCAGGTCAGCAGTAATGCAGTACGCACAGCTTTCGTTTTATCGTTTATGTTGTTGTCGATTGTCGAACATATGGAATTCATTTATTCAGTTATATCGAATGCTATATTTTTGTCAACCGTTCAAAGTTGTATGAAAAAAATAGTTTAAATTTTTTATTTAGTTAAAACCTAAGGGCATGTTTTTCGAGCTCGAACAGGGTACATGAATTCTCAGGGCCGGCCCTGTAAACTAGTAATAAGATCCGTGCGCCTTGCGGTGTGGTACTTCGTAAATATCGAACGGATTAGTCCAAGCGTTATGTGATTTGTAAACCATATGAAAACGCACGTTTTGACGTATCCGATTGAACTCAATGTATGCTATAGTTGCATTGCGATTAGATCAAAACGTAACGTAAATCGAATTTATATCGTACAATCATAACGTATTATACGCGACCCGACTAACTCGAATTTATATCGTCAAGCCAAAAAATCTCGAGGGGATGAAAGTGACATTTACAAAGTTCATAAAAAGTGTAGTGGTTAAAAATTGTTTTTCTTAAACTCAAGGGCTAAGAAAGGATAAAGATAAAATTTGATAAAGTTTTGAGTAAGAAGGAAACTATAACAAAGTTGGGACTAAAAAGGAAACTATCACAAAGTTAGGGTGTCAAAAGCAAACTATTTGTAAAATGGAGTAGTAGTTTATTGACTAAATTTACCATTTTATGAAACTTTGAAGGTACCAAAATCAAGGGCTAAAAGTGGGAAGGGGGATGCAAAGCCGGTGAAGTTTCCACCGACTTTGTCTTTTAAGAGTATCAGTAATATATAAATATTAAATCATTTATCTCAAACTTGTGTTAAATTTATACAATATGATACAACATGACGATAAAAGGTGAAATAATGAAAGTACTATTAAGTTCATCACCATGATTAAAGAAAAGTATGCTATGATCACAGAGAGTTCCAAATAACTGAGATGAAGCATATACCCCCATTAAGACAACATTCTACTTTATTAAATTAACACTAAACTATAATTCCCAAACTATTTACAATCACCAAGTGTGTTCCTGAGTAGAAACAACACAACCGTTTTGCACGCCTCATATGATGGGAAACATGTTGTCATCATCGTCGTCGTTCATGTCTAGATATTTGAAACCGAGGCTGCTAACATTCCCATTAGGATCATGATACTTGAAGGATGGATTGACATAGCATTTCATCTCATGAAACAGATTCAAATTGTCCACCAGTTTGTGAAATACATTGCACCCACAACACTGCACTTGAACGAAAAACATATAATTAACATAACACATAAACAACACAAATGTTATGCAGTTAGGTGTCATTTACGTCCCTCTGGTTTGTCCACTTTTTCCCTGACATAACGTGCCATTTCAATCCAAAAAACTAACCCCAGTTAAAAAACTCAGTTAACTCAAGGGTAAAATAGTCATTTTACAGAGTGGTTCGGAGGTTTTACATATCCTCCACCGTGCACCAACCTCCGAACCACCATGTAAAATGACCATTTTATCCCTGAGCTAACAGAGTTTTTTACTAGGGTTAGTTTTTTGGACTGAAATGGCACGTTTCGAGAATGTCAGGGAGGAAAATGACAAAATTTTGAAATTTGGCCTGAAATGGCAAAAGTGGACAAACCACAGAGACGTAAATGGCACTTAACTCAATGTTATGCAAGATGTAACACATTTAAGGCAACTAACAAACTGTAAAAATTAGCAGGAATACCTGGACAAAGACGGTGCCATCAGTATAAGCATGGGGATTAATAGCACGAGTTGTCCGTTGACCACATACATTACAAGTGAAAGCAACACGCATACGACGTCTTGGAGATTTGGTGAAAAGAGACCATGGAAATGTGGAGATGTTCTCGGTATTTGATTCATTATCCCCGCTACCACCTGCAGGCACTGAAGGCCCTTCCATACCTGACCCTGTAGTCCAACCCCTAACATTTGCTGCACTCAACACTAATCCCATCGCATCATCCTGCAAGATTTTATCCAAAAACCACGATATATATATCAAATTAGCTTTGTTGCGGGTGAACAGAAAACCAAACCGAAACCAAAAATAATCGATTTAACCGAACAACACAAAAACCGAACCTAACCGAATAACTAAAAAATCATTTTTTTAATGATTGATATATAGTGATTTAGGAATTATTAGTTTAACTCTTGAATGTAAAGTATTTACAATAAAAACATTAACATGTTTATTTATCTTTGAAATGATTTATCCATTGCCTACAAAAAATAATAACATTTAACGTAAAAATTAAATGATCTTCAAAGTATTATAAAAGAAAATATTTTAATAAAAACTCTGGAGAAATATAAAAATAGATTAGAAGTTAGGTTTATGTGAACGATATTAATTAAAAAGGTTAAACATAATAACTAGAATGTAAACATCTAAGAAAGATTCTTGGATTATACTTTTTATTTTTGAATCTTACGTAATGTTGTTCTAAAACCGAAAAAACCGAACCGCTGCTAAAAAAACCGAACTGTACACACACCCTAGCTGCTGCCAGCTACTACTCTTTTTCGTCCCTATGATCTTATTTGTTTCATACACCAAACAATGTTTTTATATGTGAGTACAAGCAAATTAACAAATCTGAATCAGATAATCAAAGGCTTCACATTACGCCAAATTATGTAAGTTAACCTTGGTCTAAAAACGCACACATCACGAACAGCATGATGCGGTCTGATGTGTGAGGTGGCTCTTTATGCAGTTGACCAGTAGTTGAACAAATTGGAATTGGACAGTCAACAGGAATGGGTCTGAACTTTTCAAATCTGATAGGATATATTCAACTATGGATTGAGCAATGGGTTCGAGTATTTGAACAATTAGACCATTGATTGAATTGAACAAACATTATCAAGAGATGATGACAATATCTTATATTTTAGTGTTTGAAACTTAACAACTTAAAAAAAAATATCTTTAAAAAAATTTAGTAGCTTCTTAAAAACAAGCCCCTTGCATACAGCACAAACTTCACGCATCGTGCATTGACTTTTGGGATCAAAACACATCCGAGGGCCACATGCTATTGAAATACCAAGAACTTAAAATTTATCTCAATAATCAGTTTTCTTAAAGCAATCCTTATGTACTTCTTATATGATTATTTTCACTATAAGGTATTCCTGATTGCTTCTTAAAACTGCTTTTCTGCTTATTATGGGTATGTTTGGCAAAAGTAGCTGGTGGCTGGAAGCTGGTAGCTGTAGCTTTTTAGATATATTTGGTGTTTGCAGAGTAGCTGGAGCTTTTAATAAAATGTATAAAATGACCAAAATAGACATAACTAAAAATTTAAAAACTTTGTACATTAAAAAGTTCATTATCTTTATAGGTTAAAATAGTCATTTTTCCCTAAAAGCTTGTAGCTCCTTCTAAACGCTACTAGTAGGAGCGTTCAACCAAAAGCTTCAAGATCCTAACCTAAAAGCTTCAAGCTCCTTCAACCGAACAATGCATTTTATTGAGTAAGAGCTTTTTTTTAAAAGCTTAAAGCTAGAAGCTCCTAAAAGCTCCGTACCAAACATACCCTATATCTTGATTAAGTAATAAGCCTCTTTGATGTTGTTTTGTTTGCTTATCCTAACCGCTTATTCGAAAAAAAACAATAAACAAGTAAGCCGTTTCAAAAAGCAATCCCAAATACCCACTATACACAATCCGAATTCCATAATCACTTTTTGCCTAACAATATAGCCACATAAGGACACACCAAAATTCCACTCAAATTCATGTATAAAAGCAGTGAAATCATCCAAACACAATTTAACCTAAAAAGATAAGAAAACAAAAAGCCAAAAGCTTACCTAACATCAAAATCATTCCAAACAATCAAATCAAGCAAACTAGCATGTAATAAATGCAAAAATGTCTCAAAACGGTCGACAAAATCAACAATAAACCTAATAACAAATGTATACACAAATTAAAAGTAAAATGAGACACGTTTACCTTCGAGAACATTCGGTAGGTAGAAATCGGAACGATACTCGCATCATTAGGATCCGATCGCATATCAGATTCATTTCCATCACCTAAAATATGAAATTAGCATAATCACGTACAGTAAGTAGACAAAAACCGATTAACGAACTCTAGGGGTTACAAAATTGCTTACTTTTGGATGAAATTGGGAAGCGAAGGAGTCGTTTTGCAACAGAATGTTTGAATTTTGGAGAGAAAACTTTGATGGATGTAGAGGATGAAGATACGATTGGTGCAGATGAAGCTAGGGTTTCCATTGGTGATGAGAGAGAAAAGGGGAAGCCTGTGGAGGTTTCTAGAGGATTTGAAGGTGGTGTAGAGACTTGGAGAAGAAGAAATTGGAAAAGAGGAATGAGAAATGGGGGTGATTGATGTGTGTATCGATGAATGAATGGCGGTTAGCTTTTGAGTTTTGTGACCAGTCATTAGATGGCTAATCCTTTTTTGTTATCGATATTTCTTGAAAGAAAATTAGACTAGACTAAATTGAAAATCAGACAATTTTTTTTAACGGCGAACTAAATCACCGGATAAGCATTCATGGGTGCACTCAATCGAGTAAATGCATCCCCTCCTTCATAATAGTCAGAATTGGGTGCATACCCGAGCCATCAAACTATCAGTTTCGGGGAAAACCCCCTGCCCAAAGGCCCACTGCGGTAAAACCATGTTCTAAACTTCATTGACACCACCAATATCCTTCAAATTGATACTAATGTAAAATAGGGTTGGTAACAATTATTACGTCGTTTTATAATTGTAACGTAAAAATAGGTACTCTACTTCAATGTTTACGATTTTTAGTAGCAATAATTACTCTAGTGTTTCGTATAATCGTGGGCTTCCCACGTTAACATATATGTGTACGGGTATCACCTCATTAAAAACTGTGTAGATATATTTGATATTAACAAACGTGAAAGGATTTTCTGTAAAATTATATTTTGGTTACAAATTATTGTTCATTGTTTCACAACATGTTGCGATCTGCATCTTGGCTTGGCAATCTAGATGGCATTGTTGTCTACTTGTCTAGACTTTTTGCAATTGCAATTGCAGCCATTGGCTTGGCAATTTAGATGCCATCTGTTGTCTAGACTTTTTGCAGTTGCAATTACAGCCATGTTGGATTTGAGAAAAGACAAGTTCCACTCTTACAGATCTTCAGAGCCTCCGCTTTTTTAGCTAATATTTTTTGGGTTATTGGATTGTATCACTCCCAACTATTAGGTATTTGTCGCTGTCACTCCCAACTATCACTTTGACACCCACCACTCTCAACTTAACACTTTGTGTGTTGTGTCACCCCGCAGATGAACATTTCTTAGTGTTTGACTTGTGTTATTGGTGATATTAGGTTATTAGATTTTATCACTCTCAACTATTAGGTATTTGTCGCTGCCACTTCCAACTATCACTTTGACTTCCACCACTCCCAACTTACCACTTTTTGTGTTGTGTCACTCCGCAGATGAACATTTCTTAGTGTTTGACTTGTGTTATTGGTGATATTAGGCTAACACTTTGTGAATTATATATATTATGGACAACGTGTTTTGTAAATGTTGTTTGAATAAATGTTGACCATATAAATTCTCCATCTTTAAATCACAACCCTTTAAACTCAATAAAATAACTGTAAAAAGTAGCAGTTGAGGGCAGTTCCACAACCTCTCTCCTGTTCAAAAGCAATTTAGAGACAGTTCCCCCTTTTTCCTCCCCACGTCGCCACTCCTTCATCTCCTATTTCTACCACATTTCAAGCATTTTGATTCTGCCATTCAATCAATCGTCATCCTCATTGCTACAATCTTCCCCAAAAAAAAATCAAGATTTCTTTCCATCCATATACACATTAATCACCAAATGGATTAGGTATATAATTGCGTTTTAGCAAACCCTAGATTTCAAAGTGATGTACTTTATTTTCTTTTTGTTTAGTCGACCAATGGAGGAAGATGCACCAGTAAGTACTTTTGGTTTGATAGCTTGATTTTAATTAGAAACCCATGTTTTTTTTTTAAATTATGCATCTAATTTTGATTGGTTGAATTGTTTGCTATTAAGTGATGCAGGCTAAGAATGGGGAGGAGTTCAACACTGACCTCTTAATGTGTTGATAATGAGTATCAAAAATAATACACAGGTAAAGGCACAAAGGGTGACCTTGTCGCCTATGCGTGACAAGGTTGTATGTCTGGTTCAGTCTACCTTGCTGCAGCCAAGGTGGTTTGACTAAGCCCTCACCTAAGCGCGTGCGCTTTTGTCGCCTTTAACTACATAGGATGCGTTAATTATTTAAGTACAAAATAAACAATTGTAATCGATTTATAAATTTGCCAGTAGCATTTAGTATGTAATACGGGTTTGAAGAGGCTGCTTCTGTTGACATTGTTTTATTGATTATAAATAACTATTTTTGTTGTCATTTTGTTGCACATTATTAACTGCAGGAATAATAAGAAGCTTCTAGGCCGTGTTAGGGTATTTGACGGACACTGCATGTCACACCTCAACCGATGGCGGAAACATCGGGGCGTGGCACTGAGCGAAACAGATTGTCCAGAAGTTTCCATAACAACTATATTTACCAAATATTTAAAGCAACACGTCTCATACCATGTCATAAATGATAATATAATTATTACAGAAAAGATCTAGTCAAATTGTTCTGTTCCGACAACTCAGATTTTCATTACAGACAATTGTTTATTGTTGACCTAGGTCTTTCCTAGCCTCGATTTCACAGCAAAGTAAGCAAATAAGCATCCTAAGCACCTGTCACATACGTTAAAGTAAAAGTCAATACACATAGTGTAAAGGTGAGCATACAAGTTTGATAATAGCGTATAGAGTTCGAAAGCGTTACGCATAACCAGCACGTACACAGTGTAAAATGAGGTATGTTAGTTATCGACATGAACCTATCGATACCAATGACTGCGGGTTGACTGCCCAAGGCAGTTCACGATACATACTCACCACTGTGTAAGGACCTGCCAAAATGCCCCAAAACGACCCGTAAGTGAAAACCCGGACCCCTGAAACCCTAACGTGCATGAAAAACCAAGAAAACAAGATTTCTGGATTTCAGGCGGGCCGCGTAAACCATAAGGCAAGGTTACGCGGGCCACGTGAAGACAGCTGGTGACCGGATAAGCGAACAGGCCACGTGTCAGACATGTGGCGCACCTAGGTGTGACACGCTAGCCCTAGTTGTAGACTAGGTGGCCCTCGCGGGCCGCGTAAAAGTGTTGAGAGGGTTTACGTGGACCGCGTAAAACCCTCATTTCAGCTATAAATTGATTAGATCATGGCCTATTCATCTGCACTCGAAAAACTTTTCAAAAGACGAAGTATACTGCTCAAAATCACAATTTCACATAGGGAGAAGCTGCTACGAATACAGGGTATTAACTCGATCACTGCTACGATACAATGTCCGATTGATTGAAACCTATCTGATGGATGTTTTAGTGTTTCCCAAATCAGGGCTATACTTTGTCATTCGTCGTGAGGGTTTTGATTTCGTGAAGTTTATCGTAAGTGTTGTATTAAGTTACTGACCTAGTGTCGTGTGCATTGTCATTTAAATAGGTCACAAGGCTAAATCAGTAGGCTAAACTTTGCCCGATTAAACCTGCAATGTGAGTCATTCTCTTTTTATCAACTGTTTTACAATACTCAAATTATTCTCAAAAGTTATAATTACAGGGATTAAGTCGTGGTTATCTTGAATCATTGGCTAGTGGGGTATTGTGCACATTACTAATTTCTCACGGTTAGGTTCACCAACCTAACAGTGATAATCATCACTACTTGGGTGAAAGGACCCAATAGTGGTATGACCATCGTCACCAGGGTGTGACACGACGCCAGATAAAAATAAGATAGTAGCCATTGTAATTGCTCTTATGCTGTAATTTATAACTATGTGTCGTTTTATCAAAATTGAGTGACTCGCCAGTATTTCCCCGCTGATAAAATATTTTTAAAACATGTTTCAGGTGACTTACTGTGAATCAAGGAAAACGTGCTACGGAGCACTAACAAGCTTGAAATGGTGGCTCAGTAAAATAAATAAACATGTTTTGTAAAACAAGGAATTCCCTTGTAAAATTCCCTTTACCGTAAATTATGGGGTTGTCCCAAATTATGAAATAAAATAATTGGGCATTTTCAAGTTTTAAAAGATCATGTTAAAACTTCCGCTGTCAACTCAAATAATAAATACCACGGGTTTCTATCCCGCGACTCCTGGACCGGGTAACACCGGGACGGGGGCCGTGACAGAAAAAGGTTGTATCAGAGCCACTGATTTAAGCTAATTAAGTATTTAGAAATACTTAATTTTCTGATTTCCATTCTGTGAATTTAAGTTGATAAATGAGATTTTAACTTAGAATTGTGTGTGTTTCTTCATATATGCTAATAGCATGAATGAGTTGTCTGAAGCTCTTCAGAATCTCACTATCTATTCTGCTAACATGGAAGTTTCCGGGTATCAGGCTGATACTGAAGAGCCCATAGTATTCCAGGCCCAGCCGCAGGAGAAACCAAAGCCGAAAAAGAGAAGAAGACTCGTAGGCTTAAGGCGTATGCGTAGGAAGAAACCAGCGGTACAGAAAGTTATAAAGACTGAGGATCCGAAGGATAAAGGAAAAGGAAAAGAGATCGGGGAAAGTTCCGGGCAAGCCCAGGAAATGTCACCATGGGAGGAGCTGGATCGCAAATTGGCAAATAGTGACCTCATCAGACCTGCCAATGAAAATCTCTTCAATTACCCAATTGAATCCCAACTTCCAGTTAATCTAGAGCCTGCTATCCCAGATCCTATTGTCAACCCCCGACCCCTACAAGGAGAGCTGGAAGAATGGTGGACCACTGACTGGCAGTTTCAGTATCTCTTGAATAACCCTAACACCTTTTTCCCTCAGTTTGACCCTGAGCCTGCACCAAACCCACCTATGAGCACAGAAAACTTGGCTGAACTCCGCCACTATGGCGAGGAGCTGGTGGACGCAGGACACAGAATCCGGGAAGTGGGGGAGAGGATATCATGGAAATACGACGAGAGGGAACGTCGTTTCTGAAGTGCCAACTGACGGGATCGTATGTGGTTGTGTGGTTACGTGTTTAATAATAATAAAATAATAACTATTAACAAAAATATAACTATGTAAAATAACTTAAAATAAAAATTTTGTAATATGTTTGGTATGTACGGATGCATACTAAAATATATAAAAATATGGAAGTCGCAAAGTCGACAATTTTGACTATACGTGTTGACGTGATTATGTGCTGAGGAAGATAAGGTCATGTACGCGTCGCATCTTTTTAAAGAAGGGCCACTAGAATGGTGGAACACGGTACTACAAGCTAAGGGGAAGCCATGTGGCTTATGCCATGAATTGGGAAGAATTTAAGAGACTAGTAGAAAGAAAATTATGTCTCGAATATGAAAAGGAACAAATGACAAATAAGTTCCTAAACCACCGGATGGTGGATGTTGATTGTAGAGGGTATACTTCGACCTTCTTCGAGTATGCTAGAGTTGTACCAACCCTGGCTTCGCCAGAACCGGTACTTATTTCTCGTTATATTTGGGGTTTGATTAGCGAGATTCGGGATATTGTCAAAGCTGCGAGACCCCGCACAATCGATGATGCTGTGGAATTAGCCAATACCTTGACTGACGGACTGGTGCGTACGCGAGAAGAAACCAGGAAAAAGGAAGTGGCCCAAAAGATTACCCAAGGATTTCGTGTGGGTAATAGTAGTAATTTCAAGAAAAAGGGAACTGGGCAATCTTCCACTGCTCCATTCTGCGGTACCTGTAAAAGAAATCATTTTGGAAAATGCAAAGGGTATTGCAATTTCTGCAAAATTCCGGGGCATCAAGAGGAGGATTGCAGGAGGAAGAAATCAACAATCTGCTTCAACTGTGGAGAAGCCGGACATTTTAGACCAGACTGCCCTAAATTGGTCAAACCGGCGGATAACAAAGCCAAACCTGCAGAAGGAACTACCAAGAAAAATGCAAGAGCCTTCCAGTTGACTACCCAAGAAGCAGAGCTAATCCCTGATGCAATAGCTGGTACGTTCCTAGTTCATGACGTTTATGCAAAAGTATTATTTGACTCTGGTGTAAACCAAAGTTTTATAAATACTTCATTCTGCCAAGCTCTTAACCTACCCTTAACCAACCTTAGGCAGATTTTTACGGTAGAAACCGCAGATGGTAATTCTGTTCACATAGATCAGGTCTTGCGAGAAGAAAAGATAGAACTCTAAGGCCATAAATTTTCTGCAAACCTGTTACCTATGAATTTAGCCGGATTCGATATTGTGTTAGGAATGGATTGGTTAGTAGCCAACCATGCTCGAATTCTCTGTGATAAAAATTCAATAGAAATTCATACACCCACAGGAGAAATAGTGGTAATTACAGGAGATAAGCCACGTAAGCCACTGAAATTCATTTCAGTAATGAAATTGGTCAGTTATTCAAGAAAACAAGGAATAGTGTATATGATTTATGTAATCATTAACACTAAAGGTAAGGAACTTAAGGAAATTCCAGTAGTATCAGAATACCTGGATGTATTCCCAGAAGAACTACCTGGATTACCACCCGATAGGGAAGTAGAATTTAGGATTCATCTAATTCCTGGAACTACACCGATAGCTAAGGCACCCTATCGGTTAGCACCCACCGAAATGTTAGAACTAAAGAAACAATTAGACGAATTGCTAAGTAAAGGATTCATCCAACCTAGTTCATCCCCTTGGGGAGTACCAGTGTTGTTTTTTGAAAAAGAAGGATGGTTCCATACGTATGTGTATCGATTACAGGGAATTGAATAAGGTTACAATTAAGAATCAATACCCATTACCTAGGATTGATGATCTTTTCGATCAACTTCAGGGAGCTAGATATTTTTCTAAGATAGATTTACGCTCCGGATATCATCAATTGAAGGTAAAAGAAGAAGACATACCTAAAACTGCTTTCAGAACTAGGTATGGTCATTACGAGTTTACAGTCATGCCCTTTGGGTTAACAAATGCTCCTGCAGCATTCATGGACATGATGAATAGGATTTGTAAACCGTACTTGGATAAATTTGTAATTGTCTTTATCGACGATATACTTATTTATTCCAAAAGTCAGGACGAACATTGTGAGCATTTACATGCACTCTTAACTTTGTTAAGAAAAGAGAAACTTTATGCCAAATTCTCGAAGTGTGAATTTTGGCTACAAGAGGTGCAATTTTTAGGACACATGGTGAATCACGAAGGTATTCACGTAGATCCCTCCAAAATAGAAGCGATCACCAAATGGAAGGTTCCGCAATCAGCTATGGAAGTTAGAAGTTTTCTAGGATTAGCCGGATACTATATACGATTTATTAAGGATTTTTTCCAAAATAGTTGTGCCATTAACTAAGCTAACCTGCAAAGCAGTGAAGTCTGAATGGGGATCTAGACAAGAAGAGGTTTTTAAGCTTTTAAAGCAAAGATTAACAAACGCCCCAATTCTTGCCTTACCAGAAGGGACAGAAGATTTTGAAGTTTACTGTGATGCTTCTAAGCTAGGATTAGGATGTGTGCTAATGCAACGCCAGAAGGTAATTGCATATACATCAAGACAATTGAAGAAGCACGAAGAGAATTATACGACTCACGACTTAGAATTAGGAGCGATAATTTTTGCCCTTAAGATTTGGAGGCACTATCTGTATGGAAGTAAGTTCACCGTTTATACAGATCATAAAAGCTTAAGATATATATTTGGGCAAAAAGAATTGAACATGAGACAAAGAAGATGGATGGAAATTCTAAGTGACTACGATTGTGATATTTCAATAGAATTAAGTAGATTTCATGATATAAATTGTCTAAAAACAGAAACAAGTATCATCAAATTATATCACCAATAGATAGTTCAAAATGTTCAAAACTAGATTAACTAGGCGACGTTTCTAAGCATCTCCTAGCTTGATTTCCATGTTCCTGTGCAACCTATCAACCTGCAACATGTATTAAAATATCAATACAAAAGTATTGGCGAGTATACAAGTTTGATAATAGAATAGTAGATTAAATCAACTCATATCCACAATGTAAGTATAAAAATAGTTTCAGCCGTGCTAGTGTCGCAGTCCACGTATTGATAGCCCAAGTATCCCGATGCTTTAGTGTTTACCAAGACTCAAGTTAAACTAGAATCCTCCTAACAATACCCCCTGAGAATAATGGGAGAGGTGCACCCCCTATAGCGCTACTATTGTTAAGGCGGAACTACACACCCTGGATTAAACGTCACATAGCACAAATAGAATACTAGAATGCACAAGTTTCACATACACATAGGATAGAGTTTAGTTTGCAAAGGCTCAAGTTTATATAGAATACATGTTACACTCCAAAGTTTATAAGTAAAAAGGGGATTGAGTATACTCAAAGTGATTGCTTAACAGTCGCAACTATTATTGGATCAAAGGGAGCTCTTTTTAGGATTAGCCTGATTAGATTACAATAGGATAAGAGTCAAGATTGCATAATGTGGAGGAAACTGTCACTGGATCGGATGGTTGTCCGATCGGATGGCGATCTGATCGGATTGCCAGTCGGTCGGGTGACATGTATGTGTGAGAGGGCAGATGGCTGCCCGATCGGATGGCCATCCGATCAGGTTGCCACTTCGTGAATGAGGAAATAGGATGGCTGCCCGATCGGATGGCCATCCGATCGGGTTGCCACTTGACTTGCAATTTGGAAAATAGGGTGGCTGCCCGATCGGACGACTGTTCGATCGGGTTGCCACTCGATCAGAGTGATTAGTACCCTGGGTCATCTCAATCGGATGGCTGCTCGATCGGACGGCTGTCCGATCGGGTTGCCATTCGATCAAGACTTCCAAATTTTGAAAAGTTACTAAGTGTTGAAAGATTTCAAGGTTTCAAATCTAAAGGGCAAGTGTCACCTGATAGGGTGGCTGTCCGATCGGACGGCTGTCCGATCGGGTTGTCGCTCGATCGGGCGACCCTTGTTCTTGTTTACTAATTTTGTAAAAATTTCTAAGTTTCTTGTTTAACGGTGACGGTACGGCACGTACTGTGACAACAGTAAACTCATTAGCACACCGCCGTTCTGATCGGGTGGGAATCACCCCTATCCAATCAGTCGTCTGTTCGTAACGAGTTAATGTCAGAATTCGTGGTTTGCTCGTCTTTTCCAGTAAGAATTCAGATCAACTCCAACTCTAGACTATTCATCAGATCTACAGTTAGTTTAGACCCGGTTTCCACCTAATAAAGTAAAAGTTTGAGAAAAAGATGAAGATAATCAAGTTTTATAGGAAAAAGTCTAGATTTAGCTTAGATTTAGTGTGAAAACAATATCTTAGATCTGAGCTAGATCTTGCTCAGAATGACATCACATAGCAGTTTGTACAAACCCCCATGATGACATCACCCTCAAGAACTCAGATCCGAGAGATTTCACGGTGAAAAGTGTGATTTCAAGTGAGAATCACGTAGAGAATGATGTGTAGAGCGAGAAAGTACAAAGATCTAGCCTAAAACGTACCGAAATCGCTGAGGAAATGAAGAAATGAGGAGATAGAGGGTCTGGTCGAGCAGAGCTGTCACATCACTGAAAATGGTGATGTGACAGGTCTATTTATAGTGTGAGAGTGTGAGGAAAAGATAAGGTGCATACGGATCGGATGGCAGTCCGATCGGATGATCACCCGATCGGATGGTCATCCGGCAGGGTAGTAATCCGGTCGGGTGGTAATCCGATCGGGTGGTAATCCGATCGGATTGCCACTCTGGCCAATCCCACATTCCGTTTTCCCATTTCTGATTCGTTTTGCGAGTTAGATTAGGCGTTGCGTATGATGACTGTCGTAAGGGTCATGCAAAAACCTGATTAAACTATGTAGATAACGTAAGTAGGGTATCGTATCCACGGGGAGTTCGTGGTCAGTGTATATATTTTAGCTGAAAACTAAATTATCGAACTGGGGGTTTATTTGTTTGATTTAAAAGAAAACACAATTTGTCACGAAAAGTGTTAACAGAATATAAAACTACTTAAAGAAGTTGTAATCAAAATAAGAATAAGTAACCTCCACCCGGAATCCCGATTACCCGTTCAACACAAATATCCGTTTACTGATTCAAAACACCACATAGACATGGCCTTGGAATTAATGACTTTGATTAACTGTTAAGGATAGTTTTTAAGACTTACCATTCAACCTAACAACCCATATAATTGTATCAATTACCCACCAATCTATTAACCCGCTAACAACGCAAGGAAGTTGCCAATACGCTTAATAAACGACAAATAATTCAAACACAATCAATGTTTACCAAGAAATCAACACAAGTAGTCAAGATATACTAGTTTACAAGAATCAGAAATAAGATAATTATATTAAACCGTGCAACCGTGCAACCGTTCATCCGGGAGGAAGTCACCGAGTGGTTTAGCCACGCGTAGAAGTCATCACAGCTTCAGTTGTCGGAGCTTGAGTGAACATGAAGGGATTTGAATGAATGATACGGGCTTATGATGTATGAGAGATGATCCTGATACTGAGGAATTCCATGCCTTAAATAGCTGCTGGTTCACGGTGCTAATTCTTCATTTGCGGCTGTGCAGAAGTCATATTACGGCTGCACCAAAGTCTCTTGCGGCTGCACAAAAGTCTCCTTCTGGTTCTTCTTTTGCGGATCTCCAAAGTCTCTTGCGGCTGTATGCGGAAGAACAACTCAAAAGAATGGAGAAAACTGAGAAAGTCGCCTGAAATCGCTTCTGGGTTCATATCTTGCGGCTACCGGTTTCTTCTTTTGCGGCTTCATATTCATACAACTCCACCTACCATTGCCGTTAAAATAGAATTATGCCTGCTGCTCCAAGAAAAGTCACCTCCATTAATTGCTTTTTGTCTCTTTGCTGTCGTCAATTGCTCTTAATTTCCCTTTTGCCTCTTGTGCTTTAATTGCTTTTCGAAAACAATTATTATCCCTTAAAGAAATTAATGCCCCACTCATTTTCCTTTTGTCTTGATGCACAACAATTCCAACGTGCAATTGCACCATTGTTTCTAGTGGTGAATTAATTAAGTTTCAACAAATATGCACCTTTTACCCCTTGGCTTTCATGAGTTATTTTTTTAGCAACTTTTCTTTATTTGCAATTCAGCCCTCCATCTTTCAGCTTTATTTAATATTTCCCGATTCTTTGACATTAATCGTTTAAGCTCGTTTTTTTATTCTTTTTCGCACCGGGACCTTCCATAAAATCGTCCAACATATGCTTGCAATGTCCATCACGTTATGTTCCAAACGTCACCGAATTAAGTGATTTACCTGTAAAACCACGAACACTCGTAGTTAATATATTCAAGGCCTATTATCACTTAAAATATAAGAAAGCACATATTATATCCACATTAATGCACAAGATTCACACTCTACATCAACGTACCATTTGAGTAATTGAATAACTAGATTACACTATACACATCAAAAGTTTACAAATTTAATAGATTCCGCCAGTGACAAGGCTCTAGTTTCTCGTTCAACCAAGAATCAAGTTTAGAGTCAAGCACCAAATAGATTTGGACATTCCAAACATAGATTTAGGCATTCCATCATAGATTTAGACATTCCAACATAGATTTAGGCATTCCAGATATAGAATTAGGCATTCCAAGCATATAGATATAGACATTCCCAAGATATAGACATTCCACACGTAGATTTAGGCATTTCAAGTATATAACATAGACTTTCACATAGATTTGGGGTTTAAAATGACAAATAGACAAACTTCAGGGACTAATCTTGACAAAGTCCTAAAGTTTAGGGACGCTGGGCATTACATCGAAGACGATGAGAGAGGGATTGGTTGGTGGCCACATTGGTGTAACAAGATGACAGTGAGGGATTTCGGCAGAGCCAAACTTCCGGCAACCTAGACTAGGGTTCCGATCAACTTCCAGTGAGTCCTACTCCTTATGTATATTTCGTTTTAGGTTAGATTGGCCAACAAGTATTGATCTGGTGAAGGTTGTTAATCTAGTGAGTAGTTAGGGATTTTGGCAAGGAGATTAGGGTTCCGGCGAAACCCTTTAACTGCATGTTATTTGGATTTGGATTTTGACACTTATGAATTGATATTTTTTAATGTTTTGAAATACAGAATTTGGGGATGTGAGTAGGTCTGGATCGAGATTGGGGAGAGAAAAAGAAACGGGAAACCCTAATACATTGCTGATTGTTTCTCTCCATGATAGCTCTGCGTCATTGCTGATGGTTCTTGCTTTTCTGTCTATGCCACCTCACCCCTGGTATTCTTCATCCAGGTCTTTAGATTTAAAGATTCATTGTCATTCGAAGTGGTATTCTTCATCCATGTCTTTACTATATGGGGCCTTTAATTCATTTGTCTGCAATTGGGGAAATTTCAACTCTTTCATTTTGATTTCATCATTTCTTGTTGGAGAACTATGAATTTCGTGATTTCATTGCTCAATTCAAATTGCTACTTTTAGTATTCAATTTTTTAACTTTTTTTTTGTATTAACGAAAAGTAGCAATTTTTATAAAAAAAAATATTACTTTTTTTTGTGTTTTTTAGATTTTTTTAGGTATTTTTGGTTGTGTTCACACTGGTTCTCGCGGTTCTCACAATAAATGGTGGTTCCTAACAGATCCTTATAGATATATATACCATCACATCTTAAAATTTAAAATTTGATTTATTTTGTATAACTCATAAGATTTTTGATGTATAAATTTTAATGTTTAGGCTAATTTTAACATGATATAAAAATTGGTTATAGACTTAGAAATTTTATTGTTATCCTTATTAGATTTGTCACAAAAGATAGTTAGGTAAAATATTGAATTTTAAGATTAGAAATTGTATAAGTATACAGTAAATTACAAATAACATATTATGTTTCATATTACTTAGGTTATTTTCCTTATGTGATATTTAGTATTCTATATATATATATATATAGGGTATGGATAGTGTACATTAATTTAAAAGTGTGAGAAGTGTATTATAACACTATATATAACACTATATAACAATATATAACTCTATACATATAACATTATATAACACTATATAACACTATGTAACACCATATAAACACCGTATAACACTATGTAACACCATATAACACTATGTAACACCATATAACACTATATAACAATATATAACACTATACATCTATCATAGACATGTTATCAGACAAAATATAGTGTTATATTTGTTATATAGTGTTACATAATGTTATATGTTGTCATATGGTGTTACATAGTGTTATACAGTGTTTATATGGTGTTATATAGTGTTATATATAGTGTTATAATACACTTCTCACACTTCTGAATTAATGTACAAGATCCTCTACCTATATATATATATATATATGGGTGACTTTTCATATTTTGAGGAATTCCCAAGTCCTGCGGTGTTTTAACAAGACTAAGTAGGAACGCAAACCGTGAGTAGATTGATACTTTTTTCCCATTTTGCCATTAGTTTTTTTTGGGTGTATCTCGTGTTTGATTTTAAATTTATTAAAGTCATTAATACAAAACCTTCAACAAGTGATTGATTTTAAATTTATTAAAGTCATTAATACAAAACCAAATAAAAAGTGCAAAAGATTAGAAATAAAAAGTATTAAACTAGACACTTTGTCTTCACCAAGTGATGTAAGAGACTTAGGCAAACATGGCCTTGATTGTCAACAACTCTTACGATCAATCTTGGATCCCGAGACGACTCACACACTCTACGATGGACAATGGATGATGGTGGTGGATGATGGTGTTGTGATGGTGGTGGGTGGTGGATGAAGTGTGAGAGAGGTGGTGTGCCAAGGGATGAGTTGAAATGAAACCAAGCACTCCTATTTATAGGCTGAACAGAAGGCTGGGCACGGCCCCGTGTCCGCTGGACACGCCCCCGTGCCTGTCTGACATTCTCTCTCTTCATTAATTGTAATTCGCAATTACAATTAATGCGCCTGCTGTACTTTCGCCACGCCCCCGTGTTCACTGGGCACGGCCCCGTGGTGGGCAATAGAAGCTTCTATAGGTTTGTCTTTTCTGCTGCTTCTTGGGCACGGCCCCGTGCTGGCTGAGCACGGGGCGTGTTCAGTCTTCTGCCTTCTCTATTTTGCTTGGGAAGATGCCGTTGAGGGGTCGGGCAGTCCACTTATGTTCCTTTTCTTGTATTTATGTTGGACTTAGCTGTCTTTTTGCTTCTTTTGTGTTTTTGAGCTCATTTAATCCTGAAAATACAAAAGGAAGACAAAAACACTCTTTTTCCAATATTAGTACTTAAAAAGGGTTAGTTTTATGCCTCATTTGATGTAATTTATATGTTGCATTTTACACACATCAAATACCCCCACACTTGAACTTTTGCTTGTCCTCAAGCAAAACTCTTTAATATGTGGCTTACACTCCCAAATGGAATGGGTAGAAGAGAAGGTTTTGGCTTGTCGTAGAGTGTTGGGAATCCAAGATCTTTTTGGGTTTTATTTTTATCTATTTACAATCCTATTCGTAATGATTTATTTAGAACGTTTCATAGGAGAAATTACTTATTTGGGCATAACATGCCTTTTTAAAATTCCATTTATATACAAGTTCACATACCTCACGGGAGAAATCACTCACACTCGGCCGAAGGTGTATTTTTAGTGAATCACTCGAGAGCGGCATGGAACTTATTCCTACCATAAGCTTGCCAAGCAATCAATCATCCTCCTTTTTAACTTTTATACCTTTGTAAATATCAAGAGGACTTTGTGGGTTAAGGGTTAGGCTTGGGTTAAAGGTAGGTGGTTGGGATAGTGGTTAGTAGAAAAAGGGCGAAAAGCGTAACAAGTGTCGGTTTTCGTAGGACTTTCTTATTTTTTTTTTTTTTTTGTAACTTTTATTTTGATGAAGCTTTTATTCAAACAAAGTTATTTTTGATTGTTTGTTTATCTTTCGCTTCATCATCAACACAATTTTTTTTTTTGAATGATCATACGGAAAAACCGAACTTGTTACTAAAACAAAGGGTTAAAAATAAAAAAAGTTTTGGTGGGTAAAAGGGTTTTTGGTTTGAGTGATGAAATGAAAAGGTTTAGGCTCAAAGGGGCTAACTAGGGGGATTTTTGGGTAGGTTGTAAAAGAAAAAGAAAAATAATGGTGTAGAAATAAAAAGGGTTAGTCCTAATGCCTCCATCATTTACTTACTCAGGTTTAAGTTGATAAGGACCGGGAATGTATCGTCATGGCAAGTTCTAGAGTCATAAGAACCAAGCGGCTATTCACACAAGAAACGAAAAATGAGCATTTAGTTTAATGATATGTAATTGTATGCTCAATAAAGGCTCAAAACTCACTTTTGTGGGAATGGGTTTTTATGTGATCAAGTATATATAATCAAATTTTAACTAAGTTTGCCATGCCTTTTCATAATTTTCTTATGTTGGTTCTTTTTATCACTACGCTATTGGTTGTAAATTCGTAAAAATATAACCTTTTTGAGAACTTGAATTTCCCGAGTTAAACCTAGACAAGTAAAAAAAATGAAAATTTTTTTTGAAAAAATTTGGGGTGATTAGCGGTTCCAATAGAGTTTTGTGTAAGGCTTGTTATTAGGACTTGCAAAATTTCAAGGTTTTAGCATCCCCCCACACTTAAATTACACATTATCCTCAATGTGTCCCAAAAATAAATTTTTAGGTTGATTAGATGCGTAAAATGGTGTTAAAAGCAAAGATTTATGTTACTGGTAGTCTGGACACAGCCCCGTGGGGACCGGACACGGCCCCGTGTTCAGGTGCCAGTAACAGAAATTAAAGAAAAGAAACAGAAGTCTGGACACGGGGGCGTGTCTGGTGAACACGGCCCGTGTCCAGTTACCTGAACTGGGCGTTTTTCTGCAGGGGGTTCAGCACGGGGCCGTGTTGGTTGGACACGACCCGTGTGGAACCTTCTATAATGGAGAAAGTTGTCGAGTTGCCTTGTTCTTGTGCCTGAGGTCATTTTTCTCGTTCCCCTTTTCATCCCTTATCACCATGAGTGTGTTTTATTCATGAAAATTAAAATTAACTAGAAAACATAAAAATTAAACTAAATTAAACTAAGGATAGTTCCGCGGAATGCCTCCGTGGTGCGCCACGTTTATAAGGGTCTTTGGCTAGACCCAAAGCCTGGTCATATGTTACCCAAGTGGGATGTATTGCATCCCATGTTACACCGTCGGAGAGCGTCATCCAAGCTTGAGTCTATGACCTTCATGTAGTTGACCGGATCTTCTTCCTCTACTTTCTTTCCACATTCAAATTTTACTTCCTCATCTCCAAACTTCAATGTTAGAGTTCCGTCATTCATATCCACCACTGCTTGGGCGGTGGCTAGAAATGGCCTCCCGAGGATGAGAGGGACATCAGTGTCTTCTTCCATGTCTAGGATAACAAAGTCGGTTGGAAAGACGAAATTGTCAACCTTGACTAGCAGATTTTAAGCGACACCTTGTGGAAATTTGACGGACCTGTCGGCGAGTTGTATGCTCATCTTTGTAGGGCTTGTCGTTCCTAGGCCGAGTCGTCTGAACATTGACGTGGGCATGAGGTTGATGCTAGCCCCAAGATCGGCTAAAGCATTACGGACGGGGGACTTCCCAATCGAGCAAGGGATTGTGAAGCTCCCGGGGTCGATTTTCTTTTGTGGAAGCTTGTTGAGTACTAAAGCTGAGCATTCTTCGCCTAAGTTAACTAATTGCAATGATTCAATTTTCCTTTTGTGAGTGAGGAAATCCCTCATGAATTTTGCATATTTAGGCATTTGGGTTAGGACCTCAATAAAAGGAATATTAACATGCAATTGTTTTAGTAAACTTTCAAACTTTGCGAATTGCTCATCGGTCTTTCGACGATTTAACCTACCGGGGTACGGAATCGGATGAGTCTTAGTGGGCTCTTGATTTGTTGAAGGAGCCTTTTCTGGTTGAGGCGTGGGTGAAGTAGCGTTTTGGCGTTGACTTCCTTCAATTGGTCGTAAGGGCTCATCCTCGGGACCCACGGTTCGGTTTCTCAACGTGATGAGGTGTACTTGCGCCTTTGGCTTGGTTTCGGTATTACTTGGTAACGCGCCTTGTGGTCTCTCGGAGAAATTTTGAGCTAGTTGATTTAATTGTTTTTCAACGTTTTGAATGCTAGCTTGTTGATTTCTAAAATTCGATTCCAATTGTTGAAATCGATCCGAGTTTTTCTTTTCGGTGTCGGAGATGAGGCGAGATAGGGTATCTTCAAGCCTTTCTCTTCCACCTTGTTGTTGAGAGAAATTTTGTGGTTGTTGAAAATTAGTTCATTGGTTTTGTTGGTTACTACTATTGCCGGGATCTCTCCAACCAAGATTTGGGTGGTTACGCCATCCTTGGTTGTAGGTACCCGTTGGAGGACCTGACGGTCTAGGTCTATTATCAATGTAGTTTACCGTTTCCGCTTGTTCATCTAATTCTTTTATACAACTCCAATTTTCATGTGACCCACCACACCCTTCACAAGCCATAACCGAGGCCGTTTTTGTCATTTCTAGCCTTTTGATTTTCGAAGAGAGGGCCTCGATTTGGGCTTGTAAAGAGGTGCTTTCATCAACCTTATGGGCGCCCGGGGCAATAGATTTATTACCTCGGGGAGTGTGCCATTGAAAATTGGTTTGAGCAATTTCCTCAATTTGATTATATATTTCATTTGGGCGACGATTACCTAAAAGTCCCCCGGAGCTCGAATCAAGTGTTTGTCTTGTGAGTGGCAACAACCCATTGTAGAAAGTGGATACTTGTTGCCATACCGCTAGACCGTGATGAGGACACTTTCTTAGAGGCTCCTTGAACCTTTCCCAAGTTTCATATAAGGATTCCCCATCCTCTTGTGAGTATGTATTAATTTCAGTCATTAATTTAGCCGTTTTAGCAGGAGGGAAATACTTATATAGAAACTTTTGGGCTAGTTCATCCCAGGTGTTTACCGAGCCAACTGGGAGGGTGTTGAGCCAAGCCTTAGCTCGGTCTTTTAGTGAAAATGGAAACATCCTAAGGCGAATGGCGTCGTTTGATGCTCCATTGATCCGAAAAGTATCACATATTTCCAAGAAATTAGTAATATGTAGATGGGGATCCTCGTCCGCAAGCCCATGAAAGGTTGCGGAGTTTTGGAGCATTTGTATCAAATGCGGCCGAAGTTCGAAGTTGTTGGCTTCGACATTCGGTGCATTGATAGCGGCGCCGAGATTGCCTACAGTGGGCCGTAGGTAATCCATGAGGGTACGTTGGTCCGCCATTGGAAGTGGGTCCCCCGAAACTTTCTCTTGATTTTTAGCCTTAAGTATTTTTCTGAGAAAGCGTTCGGGTTCTTCTAAAGGTTCTTTTATGTCTCTACTAGAACTGGAGCTCATGCACTACGTAGGGGGTTCAAATGTGGCGCCTGGGTTCCAAGTCCTGCAATAAAAACAGAAAAGAACGTTGGTCAGATTGTTCACCACGGCCCCGTGCTCGGTGAACAAGGCCCGTGGTCAGAAGTACAGTAATTGTTTTCTGTATCCCATTTACTGGGAGTTGGACACGACCCCGTGTTGCACCGACACGGCCCCGTGCTCAGCTCTCTGTAACTCAGAAAATAAAAACTGCCAGTGATGATGCTGGGCACGGCCCGTGTCTGACCAGGCACGACCCGTGCTGAGCTCTGCAGAAGCTGAAAAACTAAGAAAATCCTAAAAAATAAAAAGAAAAATAAAAAAATGATTAGGCCGTTGATTCCTAACTTTCTTAAAATCCTTGTGTCCCCGGCAGCGGCGCCAAAAACTTGATGCGTGTGAAGTGTTATATATATTAGGTGTATATTTTAAGCCCCTTTAACACTTATTTTAGCCAAGTTTTAAATTTATAAAACACGATATTTTACTAACACTAAACACACATATGGGCAAGTGCACCCATCGTGAGCGTAGTATAGCGTTGGTAAGATACCGAGGTCGTCCAAGGACACAAGAGCTTTTAGTACCGGTTTATCCTCAACGTCTAATCAAAGTAAAAAGTTTAGAAAAATGTTTTAAACTAAGAAAAATAAAAACTAACTAAAATGCTGAAAATAAAAATAAAAGAAAAAACAGATAGACAAGATGAATCACTTGGTTCCGACTCGTATCTAGTATAACCTTTGATTATTTCCGCACTTTTGCACATAATTAAGAGATTATCTTAGTTATTGTAGTAGGCCCATCTTTTGAAGGTGACGTTACCCTCACCCCAGTAGTTTGAGTCAGCAAGGATACAATCCTAAAAGGGTGGATTATTGGAAGATAATTAATTAAGTTATTAATGCAATATTATGGTAGGCCCCGCTTTTGGCGGTGACGTTACCCTCGACTAAGTAGTCTGAGTCAGCAAGGATACAGTCCTAAATAGCCGGGTTATAGTATTAATAGTAGTTAACTTATGAGGTGATCAAAGAGTTTGGACCCCCGCCATCCAATACCGTGAAGCATTGAAGGAGGTCCTACTAAATTTGACCCAGGTCCATTGCAGGACCTCTAAACGCTGAACAATTGCAAGACCTTTACCAAACCGTTCCCTTAACCCCCGACCAGGTAGCCAACATACCTCCATATAGACCGTGGAGATATGAATGGTGAAAATCCTTTATTTTATATAGACAGTAAAATAATGCCAAGACACCACGGACAAACGATAAGGAAAGATCACCTTCAACATAAGTAACTAGTTATTAAAGTCATTAATACAAAACCAAATAAAAAGTGCAAAAGATTAGAAATAAAAAGTATTAAACTAGACACTTTGTCTTCACCAAGTGATGTAAGAGACTTAGGCAAACATGGACTTGATTGTCAAGAACTCTTACGATCAATCTTGGATCCCGAGACGACTCACACACTCTACGATGGACAATGGATGATGGTGGTGGATGATGGTGTTGTGATGGTGGTGGGTGGTGGATGAAGTGTGAGAGAGGTGGTGTGCCAAGGGATGAGTTGAAATGAAACCAAGCACTCCTATTTATAGGCTGAACAGAAGGCTGGGCACGGCCCCGTGTCCGCTGGACACGCCCCCGTGCCTGTCTGACATTCTCTCTCTTCATTAATTGTAATTCGAAATTACAATTAATGCGCCTGCTATACTTTCGCCACGCCCCCGTGTTCACTGGGCACGGCCCCGTGGTGGGCAATAGAAGCTTCTATAGGTTTGTCTTTTCTGCTGCTTCTTGGGCACGGCCCCGTGCTGGCTGAGCACGGGGCGTGTTCAGTCTTCTGCCTTCTCTATTTTGCTTGGGAAGATGCCGTTGAGGGGTCGGGCAGTCCACTTATGTTCCTTTTCTTGTATTTATGTTGGACTTAGCTGTCTTTTTGCTTCTTTTGTGTTTTTGAGCTCATTTAATCCTGAAAATAAAAAGGAAGACAAAAACACTCTTTTTCCAATATTAGTACTTAAAAAGGGTTAGTTTTATGCCTCATTTGATGTAATTTATATGTTGCATTTTACACACATCATAGGACATAGTTTTGCATTTGGTAATGCATGTTATTAAATGATGTTTTCTAAAAATTATATTACAAAAACGTTTTTAAATATAAACCGAATCTATTCACCAATATTTTTTCTTGACCCAAAACTCTTTTACGTGTGATACAGGTACACAAAGGGTGAGTTGATACTGAGTTGAAGACACACAGGGCTGCCTTAGTAATAAACTGGGTATGTTATTTTTTTTTTATGAATTTGGACTATTGTATGGATATTTGAATTCTATGTTAAATGTGACAATTTTAAATATGATGCTTTAAATATTATCACTTATTAATAGTTGTTATAAGCTTTGGACAATCAATCATGCCCCGTATCATTTCGTTACGGATAGAGGTATGACTTTACAAACTTACCTTACTTTAAAATAAGAGTTAACTGCCATTTTCGTCCCTGTGATTTGGTCACTTTGGCCATTTCAGTCCATTTTTAAAAAATGCGCCATTTTCCTCCCCGACGTTCTGGAAAGGTGCCATTTCAGTCCAAAAATCAAAACTAGTTAAGTCGGTTTGTAAATAAGGACTGATTGTGTAAATTTGTTAATAAAAGGACCATTTAAGTAAAATGTATAAATATTTATATAATTATAAAATCTATATTATACAAAATATACACACATTCAGTAACCTGTAACCACACCATCACCGCCACTCTCTCTCTTTCTACTCTCTATCTCTCTCTCTAAACCACCACCACCACCATCACCTTCACCTCCACCGCCGTCACCACACCAGACCCCACCCACATCCCCTTCCAACACCACCACCATCCACCAAAACCAAACCTGTTCTATCTCTACACTCTCCACCACCTGCATCACCAGTTCCCACCACCGCCACCACAGCCACTGCCACCACCACCACTCCGATCTGCCACCAACATCTCATACCACCATCTCCACCTCGTTCACCACTAACACACCACCACCACACCTGCCGCCTCCCTTTCTCTCCCTACTCTATATAAAAACACCACCACTACTAGCCCTGGCCGCCATCAACATCTCAGGCCACCGTCACCGCCTCGTTCACCACCGTCACTATCCAATCCATAACCACCGTCCCACCACATTACCCTTTGTCTCTCTACTCTCTCTCTCTCTAACTCCAGTAACAACAACATCTCAGACAACCATCACCAATTCACTACCCTCATTCACCACAGTCAACATCCCATCCATAACCACCATCGCCATCACCAAAACAGCCAAACAAACCTAACACCTAAAACATTTCATCAAACACCTTACCTGCATACTCACCACCGCCGCCGGAACCGGAGCTCTGGTGGTCACCGCCGCCGCCGCCGGAACCACCACCATCAACGTCATCATCATCATCATCGCGATCTTCATCATCATCATCAGACCTTCATCATCAGACCATCATCATCAGACCTTCATCATCAGACCTTCATCATCGACCTTCATCATCATCATCGCGATCTTCATCATCATCATCAGACCTTCATCACCACTGCCGCCGCCTGCAACTCACCGGAAAAACGGCACCCCCACCGTCGCCGGTTCTCTCTCCCGCCTCCTTCTCTCTCTCTTTCTCGTCGTTATCTCTCTCTCTCTCTCTCCGACTTTCTCCTTCTCTCGTCAGATCTGTGAGATGTGGAGGGGTGTGTGGTTAGTTTGGTTCGTGTGGGTGTGGGGTGTCGGAAAGATGGTCGGATTTACTCTGGTCACTGGAGTAGAGAGGTAGATGTAACACCTCGAAAATTCACGTCTTATAATGTGTTGACACGTGTCATAAGTTTGAACGTGTGTAAGAATGTTCTTGAAGGACTAAAGTTGACAAACCTGGAAAGTATGTGAATATACGGGTTCTAAATGTCAAACAGTGAATAAATATACATTACATTAACCCTACATGATGCTCATACTTTCAAACGAATAAATCATGGATCATACGAAGCTAAATATGAAAGAAAGTGAGAGATTACAAACTACAGGGGTTAAATGTGTCAACATGTTTAAGTTATACCTCTGAGTGACCTTTTGACAAACCCGAAGCTTTGTAACGGTTAATTATGCTCACTAGAATGTGTGATAAAAATTTCACCAAGTTTCGTTATCGTATGAGAAAGTTATGATAAAATTCGTGTGCGAGGGGTTAGAAGCGTCAACATGGAAATTTAAGACTTTTCGGGTAAACACAAAGTGGCCAAGGACTTCACAAAGTGGGTTTAAGTCTTAAAGCCCCTATATGTCAATTTTAAGGGCTTAGAATGCAAGAATTCAAGTGAAAACGATGTTTAGGAGGACCGGGGACTAAAAGTGCAATTAATAAAAAAATTGGGAAACCTGAACACAAGGCTTGCACACCGCAAGCCATACCCTTACGGTGCGCAAGGGTTGCCCAGTTGCAGAAACAACAGCCAGCTGCCTGTTCAGCCCCTTAACCGACTCCAAATGACTTGTTTCAATACCATGGGCTTCCTATACTGGTTTTTAGTCACTAGAGGGCACTTGTAAGCATCCATGAACATTTATAGACTTACATGTCAACAATCAAATGAGTTTTGATCACTATATAAAGTCCCACAAAGTTGAAATTTTGTGTTCATTCATTCCTTCCATCATCTGAGCATTCCTGGAGCACAAGGACCATCCTCAAGCATTCCAAATCGTTCATAGGACTTGTGTAAGTATCATCAACCTTCCTTGTTTAAGTTTTGCTTAGTTTATAGCCTTAAAGTCAAACCGTCCTAATTAACAGTTGACTTATTAATTAATCGCTAATGGTCCAGCGATTAGGCAAACTTAAGGTAGTTATAAGTTGGTAATTATGTGGGCTTTAAACCCTTAAAAGGGCACTCACTGATTCCCATCCTAACTAGGTCATTTGTCGAGTCAAAGATGCTTAGAAAAAGTCAACAGAAATGTAATCTTCGATTTAACGCATAATTAACAATGTAAAAGGCGTGTAACCTATTTTATCATTCATATAACTTGGTAATAAGTATAAGAACTTGTCTAAGCTTGTTTGATTCGACAACTTTCTGTTTAGAACCGATTCGGAACCGAAAGTCGTAAAACTTTGACTTTTGCTTTGACTTCAGTTCTGACCCGTTTTAGATAGGTTTAGACATGCCTTAAATTTCCATTAGGACCTAGTTACATGATTGTATAACCCTCTGCGTTTATACCACTTAAATCCTTAATTATCCGACGTTTCCGTTAAGTGCTTAAATATTGACCATAATGCCCTTATGACCATAAAACGAGAATTTTGGAAATATGAAAGTACAATAATCTTTGTTACTGATTATTAAACATGTCCCTAAATTTTCACATCAGTTGGAGGTCTAGATTAGGAGTTATGCTTAATGACGTAATTAGAACGCTTCTTAGTAATTAAACGGCGTCATTAACGTAAAGCCTATCTAAACCCAATTTTTGACACCAAACCTTTTATCCACTGATGTAATATAATATTTTGGGATTTTTGAAGATTTTTAATTATTTTTAAACTGATCATAAGCTAGGATTAGTGCCTTGATTCGGTAAATACCGAATATACCCTTTTCGGCCATAAAATGAGTTTTACAAGTCCTTTTGCTACTGATGTGTTCAAAATGCAACATATAAAATTCATCAACTGTGGCATAAAACTAACCCTTTTATTAGTACTAATGTTGGAAAAGTGTGCTTTTGTCTTCCTTTTGTATTTTCAGGATTAAATGAGCTCAAATTAACAAAAGAAGCAAAAAGTCATCAAAATCTAACATAAATACAAGAAAAGGAACAAACGTGGCATGCCCGACCCCCATCGACAACAACTCCCATAGCAAAAACAAGAAGAAAGCTAAGCATGGGGCTGTGCCCAGCTGAGCATGGGGCTGTGCCCAGCCCGACACGGGGCGTGGCCAGCTCGACACGGGGCGTGCCCAGCTCAGCACGGGGCCGTGTCCAGAATGGTCAGCCCTGGCACAAAAGACAAACCTTTAGAAGCTTCTATTGCCCACCACGGGGCCGTGTCCAGTGAACACGGGGGCGTGGCGAAAGTACAGCAGGCGCATTAATTGTAATTGCGAATTACAATTAATGAAGAGAGAGATTGTCAGACGGGCACGGGGGCGTGTCCAGCGGATACGGGGCCGTGCCCAGCCTTCTGTTCAGCCTATAAATAGGAGTGCTTGGTTTCATTTCAACTCATCCCTTGGCACACCACCTCTCTCACACTTCATCCACCACCCACCACCATCACAACACCATCATCCACCACCATCATCCATTGTCCATCGTAGAGTGTGTGAGTCGTCTCGGGATCCAAGATTGATCGTAAGAGTTCTTGACAATCAAGTCCATGTTTGCCTAAGTCTCTTACATCACTTGGTGAAGACAAAGTGTCTAGTTTAATACTTTTTATTTCTAATCTTTTGCACTTTTTATTTGGTTTTGTATTAATGACTTTAATAACTAGTTACTTATGTTGAAGGTGATCTTTCCTTATCGTTTGTCCGTGGTGTCTTGGCATTATTTTACTGTCTATATAAAATAAAGGATTTTCACCATTCATATCTCCACGGTCTATATGGAGGTATGTTGGCTACCTGGTCGGGGGTTAAGGGAACGGTTTGGTAAAGGTCTTGCCATTGTTCAGCGTTTAGAGGTCCTGCAATGGACCTGGGTCAAATTTAGTAGGACCTCCTTCAATGCTTCACGGTATTGGATGGCGGGGGTCCAAACTCTTTGACCCCCTCATAAGTTAACTACTATTAATACTATAACCCGGCTATTTAGGACTGTATCCCTGCTGACTCAGACTACTTAGCCGAGGGTAACATCACCGCCAAAAGCGGGGCCTACCACAATACTGCATTAATAACTTAATTCATTATCTTCCAATAATCCACCCTTTTAGGATTGTATCCTTGCTGACTCAAACTACTGGGGTGAGGGTAACGTCACCTTCAAAAGAGGGGCCTACTACAATAACTAAGATAATCTCTTAATTATGTGCAAAAGTGCGGAAATAATCAAAGGTTATACTAGATACGAGTCGGAACCAAGTGATTCATCTTGTCTATCTGTTTTTATTTTTATTTTTTATTTTCAGCATTTTAGTTAGTTTTTACTTTTCTTAGTTTAAAACATTTTTCTAAAAATTTTTATTTTGATTAGACATTGAGGATAAACCGGTACTAAAAGCTCTTGTGTCCTTGGACGACCTCGCCACCTCGGTATCTTACCAACGCTATACTACGCTCACGATGGGTGCACTTGCCCATATGTGTGTTTAGTGTTAGTAAAATATCGTGTTTTATAAATTTAAAACTTGGCTAAAATAAGTGTTAAAAGGGCTTAAAATATACACCTAATATATACGACACTTCACACGCATCAAGTTTTTGGCGCCGCTGCCGGGGACACAAGGATTTTAGGAAAGCTTAAAATCGACGGCCTAATCAATTTTTCAAAACCTTTTCAAAACGGGCCCACATTTTTCTGCATTTTAGTTTAGTTTTGCATTTACAGTAGGTTGAACACGGGCCGTGCTCGCTGAACACGGGGCTGTGCTGCATATTTTTCATAAAACACCCAGTAACAGAAGCTTGAACACGGGCCGTGCTCACTGAACACGCCCCGTGCTCAACGAAATCAGTAACTTTAATTAAAACGCCCAGATACAGATCCTGAACACGGGGCCGTGCTCACTGAAAACGGGGCCGTGTCCAGCCTCTGTTTCCGTTTTTCTTTTTGTTTTCTGATCTCGAGACTCGGTTGTGGTCTGCTGAGTGATTCTTATGGATCAATACTCAGGGGGTTACAACTACACCTATGAGGAGGATAATTATAGGGGTAATTATTGCACTAATTGTCGTAATGCACGCTCGGTTCAAAATAATCGCTCATATCAACCATCCAATTCATACGCCTACTATGAGGAGCCCAGGTACGAGCCATCAACTTCATACACATCCTATGAAGACCAAAGGTATGAACCTCCTCCCTCATACTCATATTTTGATGAACCAATGTATGAGCCTTCATACTCATACTTTGAGAAACCAAGATATGAGCCACCACCTTCGTATACTTACTATGAGGAACCATGGCGTGAACAACCCACCTCATATGAGTATTATGAAGAACAAAACTACGAACCTTATCCATCATATGCTTACAATGAAGAACAATGGTGCGAACCATCGCCTTCATATGGGTATTATGAGGAACAAAGGGTCGAACAACCGGATTCAAGCTTAGAAAATTCCGATTCTTTTTCTATAACCGAAGTGACCGATAGGATATTAGAACACATTAGAGTTATCGATCGATGTATAAAAGAAGCTCGCGCAAGGGAAGAGGAGTCCCGCGCAAGAGAAGAATTAAAAAAGGAAGAGATAACTGAAAGTGTTAAAATGGAAGAACAAGTAAGTGAAAAACCGACACATGAGTTAAACAACGAAAAAGGTGAGTCCGACAACGTTAAAATTCAAGAAGAGTCTAATTTTGAAGAAATTAATCTCTTGTCACCTTCTTTTGAAAATCATTGTTTAGTACCCACTCATGCTAAGTTTTTAAAAGAGTTAAACACTAACACTAAAATTGACGAAACGGTAAGTGTTAAGTTAACTGATGATCAACCCTCACTAATAAAAGAAGACCCATTTGAAATTAACATTACACCGGTTCCATGTTTCTTTCAAAATTCGTTTATTAGTAATGTCACAATCGATAAAGATCTTTGTGTTAACATAATGCCTAACTACATTTTCGAAAAATTAAGTATTAGTGATTTTTCTCCACTTCAAATACCCATTTTTCTATCCAATCGGAAAGTAATAAAATCAACCGGTATAGTTGAGGATGTCTTGGTTCAAACAAATCAGATGGTAATCCCGACCGACTTTGTCATCCTCGATGACGCTCCTCTAGTGTTGGGACGACCATTTGTAAAAACTCACGAAGCTTTGAAAAACCGGAAGTTCAACAATCTACCTCTTCAATTAGGGGCATTTAAAAAGAGTGTCGATCTTGAGCGATCAATGAAATATCCATTCGGCAATGACGACCCCCTAATTGAAGATGAGCCAGAACCACCTGATAAAGTGGGTCTAGCCAAGGACCCTTATAAACGTGGCGCACCACGGAGGCATTCCGCGGAACTATCCTTAGTTTTAGATTAGTTTAACTTTTATATTTTCTAGTTTAGTTTAATTTTCAGGAATAAAACACACTCGGGATGGTGAAGGATACTAAGGGAAGCTTGAACCAACAACCCATGCACAAAAACAGAGCCTCCCGACAATTTTTCTTCATTACAGGAAGTTCAGCACGGGGTCGTGCTCGCCCCAACACGCCCCGTGCCCAAGGTTCTGTAGAAAATGCCCAGTTCAGGTACCTGGACACGGGGCCGTGCTCACTGGACACGCCCCCGTGCCCAGCCTTCTGTTTACTTTTGGTACTGGCAGTCTGGACACTGGGCCGTGCTCAGCCAACACCACCCCGTGTTCAGCTACCCAGTACCATAAAATCTTGTTTTTAACCCACGTTTACACATTTTAATCAACCGAAAAACTTATTTTTGGGACACATTGAGGACAATGTGTAATTTAAGTGTGGGGGGGATGCTAAAACCTTGAATCATGCAAGTCCTAATAACAAGCCTTACACAAAACTCTATTGGAACCGCTAATCACCCCAAATTTTTTCAAAAATTTTCATTTTTTTTACTTGTCTAGATTTAACTTGGGAATTTCAAATTCTAAAAAGGTTATATTTTTACAAATTTACAACCGATAGCGTCGTGATAAAAAGAACCAACATAAGAAAATTATGAAAAGGCATGACAAGCTTAGTTAAAATTTGATTATATATACTTGATCACATAAAAACCCATTCCCACAAAAGTGAGTTTTGAGCCTTTATTGAGCATACACTTACATATCATTTGACTAAATGCTCATTTTTCGTTTCTTGTGTGAATAGCCGCTTGGTTCTTACGACTCTAGAACTTGCCATGACGATACATTCTCGGTCCTTACCAACTTAAACCCGAGTAAGTAAATGATGGAGGCATTAGGACTAACCCTTTTTTATTTCTACACCACTATTTTTTCTTTTTTTTACCACCTACCCAAAATCCCCCTAGTAAGCCCGTTTAAGCCTAAACCTTTTCATTTCATAACCTAAACCAAAACACCCATTTTTACCCACCAAAACCTTTTTCATTTTTACCCTTTGTTTTAGTAACGAGTTCGATTTTTCGTATGACTTTTCAAAAAAAAAAAAAAAAAATTTGTTGATGATGAAGCAAAAGAAAATAAACAAACAAGTTCATCAAAAATAACTTTGTTTGAATAATAGCTTCATCAAAATAAAAGTTACAAAAATAGAAAATCTTACGAAAACCGAAACTTGTTACGCTTTTCGCCTTTTTCTACTAACCGCTCACCCAACCACCTACCTTTAACCCAAGCCTAACCCTTCACCCAAAAAGTCCTCTTGATATTTACAAAGGTGTATAGTTAAAAAGGAGGAGGATTGATTGCTTGGCAAGCTTATGGTAGGAGTAAGTTCCATGCCGCTCTCGAGTGATCCACAAAAATACATTTTCGGCCGAGTGTTGAGTGATCCCCGTGAGGTATGTGAACTTGTATATAAATAAAATTTTACAAAGGCATGTTATGCCCTAATAAGTAATTTATCTTATGAAAAGTTTTAAATAAATCATGACGAATAGGATTGTAAATAAATAAAAATAAAACTAAATAAAGAATCTTGGAAATCCCGACACTCTATGATAAGCCCAAAAACCTTCTTTTCTACCCATTCCATTTGGGAGTGTAATAGTTATATATTAAAGAGTTTTGCTTGAGGACAAGCAAAGATTCAAGTGTGGGAGTATTTGATGTGTTCAAAATGCAACATATAAAATTCATCAACTGTGGCATAAAACTAACCCTTTTTTTAGTACTAATGTTGGAAAAAGTGTGTTTTTGTCTTCCTTTTGTATTTTCAGGATTAAATGAGCTCAAATTAACAAAAGAAGCAAAAAGTCATCAAAATCTAACATAAATACAAGAAAAGGAACAAACGTGGCATGCCCGACCCCCATCGACAACAACTCCCAAAGCAAAAACAAGAAGAAAGCTGAGCATGGGGCTGTGCCCAGCCCGACACGGGGCGTGCCCAGCTCGACACGGGGCGTGCCCAGCTCAGCACGGGGCCGTGTCCAGAATGGTCAGCCCTGGCACAAAAGACAAACCTTTAGAAGCTTCTATTGCCCACCACGGGGCCGTGTCCAATGAACATGGGGGCGTGGCGAAAGTACAGCAGGCGCATTAATTGTAATTGCGAATTACAATTAATGAAGAGAGAGATTGTCAGACGGGCACGGGGACGTGTCCAGCGGACACGGGGCCGTGCCCAGCCTTCTGTTCAGCCTATAAATAGGAGTGCTTGGTTTCATTTCAACTCATCCCTTGGCACACCACCTCTCTCACACTTCATCCACCACCCACCACCATCACAACACCATCATCCACCACCATCATCCATTGTCCATCGTAGAGTGTGTGAGTCGTCTCGGGATCCAAGATTGATCGTAAGAGTTCTTGACAATCAAGACCATGTTTGCCTAAGTCTCTTACATCACTTGGTGAAGACAAAGTGTCTAGTATAATACTTTTTATTTCTAATCTTTTGCACTTTTTATTTGGTTTTGTATTAATGACTTTAATAACTAGTTACTTATGTTGAAGGTGATCTTTCCTTATCGTTTGTCCGTGGTGTCTTGGCATTATATTACTGTCTATATAAAATAAAGGATTTTCACCATTCATATCTCCACGGTCTATATGGAGGTATGTTGGCTACCTGGTCGGGGGTTAAGGGAACGGTTTGGTAAAGGTCTTGCCATTGTTCAGCGTTTAGAGGTCCTGCAATGGACCTGAGTCAAATTTAGTAGGACCTCCTTCAATGCTTCACGGTATTGGATGGCGGGGGTCCAAACTCTTTGACCCCCTCATAAGTTAACTACTATTAATACTATAACCCGGCTATTTAGGACTGTATCCCTGCTGACTCAGACTACTTAGCCGAGGGTAACGTCACCGCCAAAAGCGGGGCTGATGTCTGTCGTTATGGACATGCAAAAACCGAAATAAACTAGTAGCTAGAGTAAGTCGGATATCGAACCAGAGGAGGATTGTGGAA